>ONZH01029651.1:0-49888 GCA_900303285.1 Rhinella marina | reverse complement strand
GGCGGGGTAGAGGGCCCTGTGGTGGTGCAGCAGCTGTAAAAAACATTAAATAATGGCATTTCATTCAACTCAAATGAACAGTTGTAATTGCTGATGTTGATACATGTGAATAGTTTGGTGCTGGATCCCATTCCTAACCACTAGTGCTCTTATATCACTGCTGCTGCACTCCCACATAGCCTGGATAAAAAATTATTTAAATATGTTTACACTTACATGAAGCTGCAGGTCCTGCCGGGGCCAAACTGGCCTTGACGTCGTTGACGTCGC
Organism: Rhinella marina; assembly: GCA_900303285.1. NCBI lineage: Eukaryota > Metazoa > Chordata > Amphibia > Anura > Bufonidae > Rhinella > Rhinella marina. Next base: position 49,618 of record ONZH01029651.1, on the reverse strand, counting down.
TGACGTCGCTCTGCAACATAAATCCATACACAATTGTTATGATGACCGTTTTTAATACTAACACTGTATACTACTATGAAGATATTATGGGTGAGAGGAGGGCGATATGATGTGGAGTGGGCATTTAAAGTTAAGGGATCATAGAATATCTGGGATGCATATTTGATGGAGGGGGCATTTTCTTGGGAGGGTTGAATGAATGAATAAAAGATGTCTGTGTGTCACATTCTGCAGGTACAAACATAACAAATATAAATACAGCACATACAATGCACTAGTATACCATAGCTCCCGTCCCAAACCGTTCAGGATTAGGCTGGGACTGTCAGGATTTTAGCGGCTGAGTCCGGGAATGGGTGGCTATGTCCCGTGGTCAGCTGTCTTTGCATCCATAAGAAGCAGAGACGGGTGACGGTAAGCAGGGAGCAGTCCCTTCACCTTCCCCGACGTCCAGTGTAATGTCTCCTTGTGTCTGCCCACATACAGTATAATGTCTTCTCCTTGTGGCCCAAGTGTTTTTTTATTCTAAATGGGTATTATTTATTGCAATACATTTCTTAATATCTTTATTGCGGGAATATTTTTGATATCGCCCACTCCAGACACATTAGATGCAGCATGAGCACGTCTTTGAGTCTGTGTGTTGGAGGAGGAAGCACTAACTATGAAGGGGCATATATTTAAGGGTACTTTCATACTAGCGAGAGAGATCCGGTGGGCTGCTATGGCCAGGAACAGCCCAACGGATCTCTCCGGATCCAGCATTTGCCTGACACAAAAAGGAGAATGGCCAACCCCATCAACAATAATGGGTGACGGTGCTGAACCGGCCGCTATCCAGCAAGAACGCCGGGGAATTTGCAGGGCAAATACCGCGGATCAGCCTGCCGGATCACCACCACATATGTGAAAGTAGCCTAAGGCAAATTACTGTGAAGGGGCACGTATCTGAGAATATCTTCACTTGTTTGAGTGGAGTTAGAGGCGTGGCCTAGCATGAAAGAAAATTTCTGCAGCGCACCACGCACGCCCACGTTGTCCTTCTATACGGTTTTCATTGTTGGCACTGGTATCAGGGTTGCCAACCAAAATTTTTTTTTTTCTGGACAACTTTGGACAACATCCCAAAATCATGGACGGTTAACATTTTTAAAGGAAAAATTTGAAAACCATAATGAAGGATAAATATAAAGTAATAAAGGTCTATAGCTCAATATACTGATCAGAACTCATTACCACCATTTACTGTAAGCTGAAAAATGATGATAATTACCACCAAAATAATCTAGTATAACCAGCCTCTAAAAAATCACAGACTTTTTTCAAGGACATTGGAAAAAAGTTGCCTATTTTTACGGACTGTCCAGAAATTTGTGGACAGTTGGCAACCCAGACTGGTATATATACAATACAGTACACTAATTTATTAACATGATTTTACTTTTTAAATATTTTGTTACTTACCCCTTCTTATCTCCTCCCGTATCTCCTTTAGCCACTCTGGGGTTTTTATTTTTAGATCCGACCATCGGCGTTGGATCTGGCCGGAGGTCCGCACAGTCCTACACCTATGTAGGAGGCCTCGGATCACCACCTCTATGACCTCCTTTTTGTGCACATGTTTATGGGGGTGTGGTCCATCATAGTTCTCCCGGTCCATGACACGGACCATGTATTTGAGCTCCTCTGAGCTAAAAGCAGCTGCTCTTCTTGCCATCGCTAGGCCTCTACGTCGTGCGTGCGTGCGTACGTGCGTACGTACGTGCGTACATACGTACGAATATTACGCTAAAGATTTGTACGCTAATGCGTACGTATTCCGTCAAGTAGCGTACTTTTAACAACGCTACACTGTATGTTATTATGAATGTTCGCATTAGCGTACGCATTAGTTTAAATTCTTAAATATGCGTATATTTTGCGTCGCCGTTGTACAAATCACTTTAATTTTTTCTACTTTTTTCATTGGAATAGCAACTGCAAGTAAACGAAACTATACCCTACCAGACTCCCATTATTGTTGCAGCAATTATTCAGCCGTTATAGCAAGGTTCGTTTAAGGTTCGGTTCGTACGAATCCGAACTTCAAGAAAATTCGCCGAACCGAACCGAACCGAACTTTTCAAAAGTTCGCTCATCCCTAGTGAGGATTCATGCCTGTGTTTTTTTTTTTTTTTTCCCAATATCAACAATAACAACAATAATAGAATATGTGTTGAATAGATTGTTCTACGTATATGATATAGACAATATTTGGTATATAAAATAAAATAAAATATAATAAAATTAAATAATATAAAATCAAATAAAAAAATGAATAAAAAATGAATAATAAAAAATTATAAAAAAGAAAAAATGATAAAATAATTATAAAAAATAAAAAAGAAGGAAGGATAAAGTATCAATATAACAAAAACATTTTTTAGATAAAATAAAGATTATATACATTAAGCTAGAGATAAAAAGCGTATTTCATTAAGTGCACTTTAACATGTAAATTAATGAATTAATATTGGTTAATATCGATTAATTTTGGGAGCACATGCACATAGTAATTATCATTGTACATGAACATGTATATATCCTACTGATGTGTATTGGTTCATGTGTGACATCGGGGTGCTGTATAGTATATATGGTATATTATTTGGCATTTATTTTCTTTAGCTTTAAGAATATTTATTTATTTATTTATTTATTTATTTTTGCGCGGGTTTTGACTCCTCCCCCTTCCCCCCATCCCCCCAGCCCTTGGGTTCCAATTTTTGGAATGTACCTAGAATGCACAAAGCTTTATTTATTCATACACAGTGCGCATGACTCTTTCCACCACGCTTCTTTGTGCGAGCTATGGTGCGGGCGACGTTTTCGCTGGTACGCACCGTGGAACGCACAGGTGAGGTGGTGGACTATGTGCTGGTTCAGCGTACCCGGAAGTAATCTTGACGCTTGATCGTCTGCCCTATGAAAACGGATATACCCAACACTAATAATATTGTGTTATATGAGTGGGTCCCAGATTAGAACTATATGTTATATAATTTTCAACAGGATTTGTGTTTAAGTGAGGCGGTTATTCTTAATCTCTTTATCATTGCACACTACTTCCGGGTCGCGTAGCCGGCCTGATGGTGCATGCGCACTGATAGCTGATACACGCTTCAGTCTGAGAGCGACGCCATTATCAAACTCTGTAACTACCACAGGTAATAATTATTGATATAATTGATATGTGTATATATAGATGGACTTGCACAAATAGCATTTTATTACCCCTGAGGAAGCTGACTTGATCGGCGATACGCGTGGGGAACACACCCTTCTAACAGCATGCCACACAAACGCCTGATTAGATGAGTATATTTATTGATGAATTGTTTTTTTGGATGTCACATCTGTCTTTCTCAATCATGTTGTACCTGTTAATACTCTTCATCAGCTATATTAATCATGTTGGCGTATTGGACTTAGTGTGGCAGCTACATTTGTTTTGTTGTTAGAGGTATGGTTGAGCTTATTTGAACTCTTCCATTGTGGTCGTATTGTATACAATTTTTAAAATAACTATGTGCTAGTGTGTTTATAATAAAATTCATATATATATTTTTAGATGTGCGGTCTGTCTGTTTATGTAGTCACAATTGGTTTGGTTCCGGACCGTGACGTGCACTCTATTTTAATATAGGTGTGCCCCCGCTTTCTATATAACCGACCCAGAGAAATGTCGCACAGAGAGTTTTCTGGATTAAGCGGTAGATGATATTGGTAGCAAATGACTTGGTTGAATTGTGTGACGTACAGAAAGTGTCATCTGGACAGTATATACGGATGGGAGCGAATGTGCTGAACTGTGACACACAGAAAGGTTACACACAGCTGAGTAAAATGGATTTGTATCACTGAGCTAAAACAATTGAAAAAATATATATTTTTTTTAATATCTTGGTTTTTTTGGGAACGTGACGTGCAAGAACTATGGTAGAACTCACTGACACCCTGTTAACGGTGGCTATTTAGTCTGCGACCCAGACAAATGTCGCACAGAGAGTTTTCTGGATCAAGCTGTAGATGATATTGGTAGCAATTGACTTGGTTGTATTGTGTGACGTACAGAAAGCGTCACCTGGACAGTATATATGGATTGGAGTGAGTCAGTGCTGAACTGTGACACACAGAATGGTTCCACAGTGCTGTGTGCAATGGATTTGTATCACTGAGATAGAACAATAAAAAAAAACAGGGTTAGATATGGCGATAGCTGCACTACTAGTGCCAGCCAGACAAGTGACAAAAAAAAAAAAAAAAAAAAATGTCTTCTAGCCCTTTGAAGGGCTGTTGGGTTCTTTGTGGGTGATCCCTGCCTAACAGACAACTAAATGCAGGCCCTAACACTGTCCCTGAAAGGCAGCAGCTCTATCCCTAACGACATCCAGACGGCATCTGAGCCGAGCGCCGCTGCCAGTCGGTAGTATATTCCAGGGTCACCTGATCAGGCCAGCCAACCGCTGCTATCGACATGTAAAGGCCCCACGTGATGCTGGGTGTATTGTAGAGTCTCCTGGCTTGTGATTGGCTGTGTTTTTAGGCGCCAAAAAAGCACGATGCGGAAGTTGCCATTTCCTCGAGCATGGCGAGATACTCGTCCAAGCAGTGAGCACTTACGAGTACCCTAATACTCGAACGAGCACCAAGCTCGGACGAGTATGCTCGCTCATCTCTATTACTTACCCCTTCTTATCTCCTCCCGTATCTCCTTTAGCCACTCTGGGGTTTTTATTTTTAGTTCCGGCCATCGTCGTTGGATCTGGCCGGGGGTCCGCACAGTCCTACACCTATGTAGGAGGCCTCGGATCACCACCTCTATGACCTCCTTTTTGTGGACATGTTGATGGCGGTGTGGGCCATCATAGTTCTCCCTGTCCATGACACGGACCATGTATTTGAGCTTCTCTGAGCTAAAAGCAGCTGCTCTTCTTGCCATTGCTATGCCTGTACGTCGTGCGTGCGTACGTACGTACGTACGAATAGTACGCTAAAGATTTGTACGCTAATGCGTACATATTCCGTCAAGTAGCGTACTTTTAACAACGCTAGACTGTATGTTCGTTACTGGAGTAGGAATGTTCGCAGACGCAGTGTATTTGTACCATAATGCGTACATATTCAGTTAAGTAGCGTACCTTTGACAACGCTACACTGTATGTTCGTTACTTTATTATGAATGTTCGCATTAGCGTACGCATTAGTTTAAATTCTCAAATATGCGTATATTTTGCGTCGCCGTTGTTGAAGTCACTTAGATTTTTTCTACTTTTTTCATTGTAATAGCAACTGCAAGTAAACGAAACTATACCCTACCAGACTCCCATTATTGTTGCAGCAATTATTCAGCCGTTAAAGCAAGGTTCGATTTAGGTTCGGTTCGTACGAATCCGAACTTCAAAAAATTTCGCCGAACCGAACTGAACCGAACTTTTCAAAAGTTCGCTCATCCCTACTTCTAACTTCCTAAAAAATAAAATGATGTTTACAAAATGATGCCAACATGAAGTAGACATCTGGGAAATGTACAGTAACAACTATTTTATGAGGTATCACAATCTGCTTTAAAAGCAGAGACTCTGATAGAGTTACTCTCATTGTTCAAACGTCCATTGGGAAATACGTTTTATTTTATTTTTTTGGGTGGCAAAAAAAAACTCAGGTGTGCCCTGTCAGTAACGCTTAGTGCACTGCTTATTATAACCATTCAAAAGTCTATGTAGCTGACATCCGTATTTAATACTGTTCATTTAGGCCGCAGTTCCTCATTTGCTGATGCGGTTCTATTTTACCTAGGAGGGAATTAAACAATAAGGATAGTATTTGGGTAGGTAGAAAGATTGTCGCTGTTCCAAAAAGACCAAAGTCCATTGTGAAATACGTCTTTTTTTAATTTTTTTGGGTGGCAAAAAAACCCCAGGTGTGCTCTGTCAGTTACGCTAGGTGCACAGTGTATTACAACTGTTCAAAAGTCTCTGTAGCTGACATCCGTATTTAATACCGTTTATTTAGGCCACAGTTCCACATTTGCTGCTACTCTATAATGTTACCGCATTCAGAATATTCTGATCATACAGTTAAGAAAAATCTGCACTACTTAAGTTGTGACCAAGTTGCATGTATACTATACAATATGCACAAGGCGAGCACTAAGGAACGGGGAAGTGGGCATGCTGCTGATAGTGAACGCAGAGGCCATGGCTCTGGGCACGGTGAAACTGTGCCTGCTGGCAGAGCCCAAGAAACAAAGTCATCCAAAACTCCTAGCTTCATGTCACAGTTTGCAGGGCGGCGCAAGACGCAACTCTTGTTGCCAGAGCAGTGCGAGCAGGTAGTCGGTTGGATTTCAGGTGATAATGCTTCTAGTCGGTTCAGGACCACCCCCTCTTCCACAAAGTCCAGTCTTAGTAGCCAAGAGTCTGGGCAACCGCATCCTCACCCTGATCCTCATTCCTCCTACCATGCAGAGTCTGGGCAAAGAACTAATCCCACATTTGGATATTCCGAGGAGCTTTTTTCATCAACGTCCCTTGGCTTGGGCCTCTCGCCAAGGCCGCTTGAAGTGGGACATGAGGAGATATTGTGCCCTGATTCCCAACCTATTGAGCAAACACAGTCTGAAGACGATGATGGTGGGGACCGGCAACTAGAGTCTCAAGATGTGCATGATGACGATGAGACACAGTTGCCAATAAGTCAAGGGCAATTAGTGTCTCAAGAGGTTGTGGATGAGGATGAGACGCAGTTAAGTCACGTTCTTGTTAGTTCATCATGTCAGAAGGAGGAGCAGAGTAAGGATGTGGAAGAGCAGGTGGTGGACGACGAAATAGCTGACCCAACCTGGGAAGGTGGCAAGCCGAGCGAGGACAGCAGTTCAGAGGGGGAGGGATCCGCAACAGCGCAACAGGCTGGAAGAGGCAGTGGGGTGGAAAAAGGGAGAAGGCAGGCCACGCCGACCAGGCCTGCAACTGTTCCCCGGAGCAGCCCCTTGCGGCCAGCTCCCTTGCCAATGGTTAGGTGTTCCACAGTCTGGCGGTTTTTTGAGGAAAGTGCTGATGATAAACGGATTGTAATTTGTAACCTGTGCCGTACCAAGATGAGCAGGGGCGTAAACACCAGCAACCTGACCACCACCAGCATGATCCGCCACATGTCAGCAAAGCACCCTAAAAGGTGGGATGAATGCCTGGGTCCATGATCTGTGTCTCTTCCCCTCTGTTACGTGCTGTCCAAGACGCAGGCCCAGATGCCTCCTGCCCTGCACCTGGACCTTCGCAGAAAACATCAGCCAGCACGTCCACTTCAATGTCACAGCGCAGCTTACCGCAGGCATTTGAACGCAAGCCCAAATACCCAGCCACCCACCCACAGGCCATAGCTCTAAATACGCAACTTTCCAAGTTGCTGGCCCTGGAAATGTTGCCATTTAGGCTGGTGGACACCGAGGCCTTTCGCAGCCTGATGGCGGCGGCTATCCCTCGTTACGCAGTCCCCAGCCACCACTATTTTTCCCGGTGTGCCGTCCCTGCCTTACACCAGCATGTGTCCAAAAACATAACCCGGGCCCTGACCAATGCAGTTACTGGCAAGGTCCACTTAACGACTGAAACATGGACAAGCGCCTGTGGCCAGGGACGCTACATTTCCCTGACGGCACACTGGGTGAACATTGTGGAGGCTGGGAGCGAGTCGTCCCCTGGGATGGCCCAGGTGCTACCCACGCCGAGGATTGCGGGCCCTACTTCCATCCGGATTTCCGCTGCCACCTGTAGTAGCGGCTGCAACCCCTCCTTCTCTTCCTCCGCCTCCTCCTCCACTTCTTCCCATGCAGAGTTGCCATCTTGCAGCACCACTCAGACTTCTGTCAGTAGCTGGAAGCAGTGGAGCACAGTAGTCGGTAAGCGGCAACAGGTCGTGCTGAAGCTTATTTGCCTGGGTGACAAACAGCACACCGCCGCAGAGCTGTGGCATGGCATAAAGGAACAGGCTGAGCTGTGGCTCTCGCCAATCAACCTACAGCCAGGCATGGTTGTATCTGATAACGGCCGCAACTTGGTAGCGGTTTTGGAGCTGGCCAACCTCCCACACATACCATGCCTGGCACATGTATTCAACTTAGTGGTTCAGCAGTTTCTGAAAACCTACCCCAATTTGTCTCAGCTACTGGTGAAGGTGTGTCGCCTGTGCGCCCATTTCCGCAAGTCACCGACAGCTCCAGCCGTCCTGGCAACCCTGCAGCAGCGTTTGCGGATGCCGGCTCACCGACTGCTGTGCGACCTGAGCATGCGATGGAATTCCACCTTACACATGTTGAGTAGGCTTTGTGAGCAGCAGACAGCAGTAGTAGAATACCAGCTGCACCACGACCGGCTCCTTTCTAGTCTGCTTCCGCTCTTCACAAGCGTCAAGTGGGCATTGATGTCTGACCTCTGTGAGGTGTTACGCAACTTTGATGAATCTACACAGATTGTGAGCGGTGATAATGCCATTATCAGCGTAACCATCCCACTTCTGTGTCTACTAAAATGCTTGCTGCTCACAATAAAGGCCGATGCTCTGCGTGTGGAAGAGGTGGAAATGGGGGAAGACCCTACACAGGGTGATAGCCAGACCACCATCGATTCGTCTTCACATCGGGGTGCTCGATCATCGATATTCAGGATGCAATGCATTTTTCACTGAAGCCCCATTCACTTCTATGGAGCCAGGGCTGCGTTAAAAACGCTGAATATAGAACATGCTGCATTTTTCACGCAACGCAGAACTGATGCGTGAAAAAAAACGCTCATGAGCACAGAGCCATTGAAATGAATGGGTCAGGATTCAGTGCGGGTGCTATGCGTTCACTTCACGCATTGCACCCGCGCGGAAAACTCGGTTGTGTGAAAGGGGCCTTAGTGGCCACATAGTTTGCGCAGATAGCAATAGTTCAATGTTAAGGGCAGGTAGCCATTAAAATGATTGCTCACAATGAGTGTATATAAATGATCTCGTATCGTTTAAAACATGCCCACCAGGGCTCTTACCACCTCATGAAGATTGACCAATTTCATCAGTGCCCAATAGCACTGTGAGGAGATGTAGATTCCAGTTATGGATGTCTGAGACTCACGTTGTAGACAGGTAGCTGTATGTCTCTTGTGGGGTTATGTCCGAGTCACTCGCCGGGCATACAATCCAGCGGTCGGCACAACGCTGTGTATCAGGGGTCATGTGATCCGAATCACGTGATCGGAAGGTAAGAGTATTGGTTCCGCCCTCCTCAATGTAATAGGATGCTCCGGTATATTTCAATAGATCGTGGCCTCACTCCACAGATACTGTATGCGGCAGGTAACAGATATATGGGTCCGGACCCTGTTACTAGTAGCATCAATAACACGAAACGTGTTTCGGAGATACAATCTCCTTCCTCAGTGGTAATCTGGGGGAGTTCCGCTGTATGTCTTTATATACTCTATCTCAGTTGCCTCTAAATTCCGAACTGGAGTAGGAGAGGAAGATCTGGTATTGAATTAAATCAGACCCCACAGCCATATCAGGTAATTTACATTGGACACATGGGCAGAAAATATACAATATAACAAATATAAAAAAAAGTATAAAATAAGAGGTGAAAATGAAAAATGAATAAAAATAAAGATAAAAAGGTACAAAAAACGCAAAGGCGTTATTCCTGCGTCTTTTCTGCGTTTTCTTAGTGTATTTATTTATTTTACATTTACTTATTCCTTCATCAGCCGTAATTGTAATTCAATACTAATGAGATAGAAGACTTTATTATTCCAGTGCCAGTGTACCAACCAATACCATCCAGTCTGCTCCACTTAGGGAGGGCCAGGTCTTAATGATGAACATTCTTATCTTTTGCTGGCTGTACTTCTTCCAAATCATCCCTCAAAATCTCTATATCCTAGAAAAGTCAGCAAGATGAGGAGGAGCTGGATGCTCCTGATGACTTATTCTCGTCGATATTAGATGATGTGGAAAATGAGGAAAAGCAGATGGCGAAAGAGTGCTGGGGTTGGAGAAGTAGGTATGCCAGAGCTGATTAATATTCTGTTTACTGCCAAATCACCTGAAGAAGATTGCAGGTAAGAACAGCAATAATTTGCATATTGTGCCCCCACCTAAACATCCAAACCCCATACCAGCAATAACCTTGTTTAAAGGTGGCACGCGGCCATTAACAATGAAGAAGGACTATACAGTATGGTCTTCATTATTATTAAATGAAAGGCAACTGTGGGATAATTGGCCCCGCGGTTCTTCACCGCAGCATGGCCGCAAACCTGCCTGCAGCACGGCCACTCCATGTGACCATACCCAAAAGCAGAGTAGCGTGGGTATACCTGATATATAGCTATTCGTGACAAATTAATTGATAATTAATTGCATTTCTTGGCTAACTTCAGCGAAGTTGCCGAATCAAATTTTTCAAAACTTTGCTCATCTATAATTCCCAATGATCGGCTATTTGAAGAGGTGAACGTTTCTACCTCTTTCTATACCACTGATATCACGTTGAAGCGCTCACTGGAGTGATCTGATACTGATAACTCCTTCAATACTGTATTCCCAGATAACCCCTTTAATCAGAAATTAAAAATTGTTTTGTAACACAATAAGATTAAGGAATAACAAAGAGCTCTTGCCTATCAAGCAGAAACAGTCACTGTTATACTTTGGGGATCCACTGTTAAGAATCTATATATTGCACCTGCACTACAGGTGCTTAAAGTACAATAAATATCAGCCAAAGTATTATGGGAATGCAGTACAGTTTCGGGAGAGTATTTTCTGCTGTTCTTTTTGACACTAGAAAGATGATCCTACACAACTACATCTGTGCTATTCAAACAAGCAATGATTGCTAAGAGAAAATCATAGTTGTCCTTTGGTTTGTTCTACAGTACATTGTCACTTTGTCATGTCAGGGAATGTTTGAAAAGACTACAAAAAGTGACATCAAATCACTGTATTAAAAAAATGTAAATAATGACAAAAGGGAACCAAAGAGTGATTGTCCTGACCGCTTCTAATGGACCAAGAAATTACGGCTCTATTGTTAAGAAGGAGGATATGAGTTTGTGTCCTAGAGATGAACTGCTGATGTAAAACTTCAACAACGCCGTGAGAGCTGTCAGGTATGCAGAGCAAATGTGATACATGTGGAAATGGAGGCAGCAAATCCTGCAGTTCGACAAGAAACATCTTTTCCATCAACATTGAAGTGGTTAACTCAAAGTAACAAGAGTGATTTATTTAGTAGCTTTCACTGGGTATACTCAAGGGAGATAAATCTACCTATTTGTCAAGCTCCTCACAATATCACAATTCTTCCTCTCTACCAGTTTGCTTTATTAAAGAAACACTTGACCCACCTGTCATACCAAATTGCTTCTTTTATCCAAAACTGAATAATATAGACATTCCCCTGAAGGGAATTTGGATGCAAATACAGGAGCGCTATAAGTGCAGGTTGCCAATTTGTTGAGCATATTAGGGTACAGATATATTGTCAAGGGAAGGAACTCTAATACAGAGTCTTCTAACAAGCTCATTTTTTCTTCTTTCTCTGCTACTTTTGGTCTATCTATAGTTGATATTATACAGTTTCTTCTCACAATCGTTATGGACAGCTGTCAAATAAAACTGCCTTTTTACTTTGATGGAAACAACCGGAGCTGTTTTGGGATGTCTCTCATGGATACTGGTGTTTGCCTTTTCTAATAACTACGATATAGAAACCATGTGAAAACTATAATGAACACGTGTTACTTTAATAAACTTTGTTTCTTCTATGTCTCCCATAAATGTGGCATTCATAAATCTTTCAATTGTAGTTTACTTTAATGGAAATGGATGGAACCACAGAAATGAGGTATTCTTTGAGCACGTTCTACTTAATTTGCTGATTTTAGCTGCCAAATAATTCCACTGGCAAAATAATAAAAATGTCTTTTAACCTTCTTAAAGGGAATCTTACAGCTCCAAAGCACCCCCCAAACTAGAGTACGCAGTATATAGGGAAAGTGGTGCTGAGTCCTGTTATGTAATTTTTATCTTCATACCCCCTTGCATTCTGACATTGTGCTCTCACAAACCAACAGTAAAATGCACTGAAAGCACTCCTTCTTAAAGATTTTGTCTCACCTCAGTAAATAGCATTGAACATGTAGAAAAAGTTAGTACAAGCCACTTACTAATTTATTGTGATTGTCCATATTGCCTCCTTTGCTGGCTTGATTCATTTTTCCATCTTTTTATACATTGCTCATATCCAGGGGTTATGACCACCCTGCAATCCAGCAGTGGTGCCTGTGCTTGCACTCTGTAGGAAAAAGCACCAACCTACGTGCACTCCTGCAATTCCAGTCACAAGTGAGGCCGTTTTTTTTTATAGCTTTTGTGTGCAAGCACGGCCATGGCTGATGGATTGCAGGGTGGTTGTAATCCCTATATAGAAGCAGTGTATAATGTAATGCGAATGAAGCAATATGGACAATAACAATACATTAGTAAGTGCCTTGTATTAACTTCCTCTACATGATAAATGCCATTTGCTGAAGTGAGACAACCCCCTTTAAGTCCTCTCAATTGTGTGCATGAGCATTGGAGTCCTCTCAATGCATTTTACTGCTGGAGCACAGTGCTGGAATGCAGTATGAGGATAAAAATGACATAACCAGACTCGTTATCCCTTATACTACACACTGCTTACTCTAGTTTGTGGATGTTTTGAAGATCCCCTTTAAAACTTCAGAAATATATACTTTAAGGGTTGTTTTATGTAGATAACCCCTTATTTTTATAGAAGTCTGACTTCTCAAGCCCTGGTAATCGGGGAAGCCACATTACAGTAAACATTTCCTCTGCAGTGGCCTATGCAGGCAAATGCAGCATTACATGCAGATTATTCAAATAAATGGCTGTCCATATAATTAATTTACTTTAGCAGAATTGGAGTCTTTCTTAGACAGCAGACTAATAGTGCAAATGGGAAGTAGTTGTTATCATGAGCCGAGAGTGATATGTTTTATACTATGGAGATCCAACAAAGTAAGATTCCTTCTTTGGTTCCAGATGGCTTTAAAGATAATCAGTTACTGAATTAATAAAAAACATATAATACTCACCTTATCCATTTGAGTGCGAAGAGGCCGGCGTGGCCATCTTGATTGAAGATCCCACGCAAAATCTTGCGTGGTGTGTGATGAAGTTGTCACGCTGGCTGGCCTGGTGACATCATATGCACAAGATTTTGCACGGGGTCTTCATTCAAGATGGCCGCAGCGGCCTCTTCAAGCTCAAATGGATGAGGTAAGTATGACATTTTTTTACCGCCATTTTAGTGAAAATTGATTCACTACCACGAAGCACAAGGAAATTCGGCTTTGCGGTGAATCAAATTTTCCCTGAACTTCAGATCGAAGTCCACTTCGGAAACTGATATGATTTGCTTAACACTAATGACCATAATTAACATTTTTAACATCAATTCTGAACATATTAAATAAAGATCTTGTCAGATATAACACATTTATTTGTTCTATTTAGAAACAAACCATCTTTTGCCATTCTTCGAGAAACAAACTATAGTTACATTTGGGATGCCTTGCCATTCATAACTGGTCTGTGAAGATGGTTGACTTGGATGACAATGCAATAAGTTGAAAGCGATAATTTGGACAAATTGGCCGATCAATCTCTGTGGTTATCTGAGGCCTAGTCTGGCCTCTAATTGATGGGATGCAGATCTGTCATTTGCTATAAACAACTTTTATACTAATACGTCTGACCACGGCCAAAAAGTGCAACATGACAAAATGTCATCATGCTCATTTGTATCATAAAACACTGATGTTAGCAGAAAATATTCTAAATCAGCCTTTTTGACCACCCAAAAAAAAAGTATTACTGAGTGGAAATTATATTCACACATTTAGAAACTGTGAATTATGATAATTTTGACAGATAACTGCAGCAAGGGACATTTACAAGGCAGGGAAAATCTACCATTCCATTAAAAAATTATCACATTTTAACCTATATTAAACTATTCTATGTTTTTTTTAAAATAAAAAAAAGTTAAGTCACTCTATGTATTCTACCTCCTGTCCTGGGTCATTAACTTCCCCTTTGGGCTTTTAGTATGGCAGGCACTCTTGCTTAACAGTCAGGCCCTTACTCTTATCTACTTGTGTCAAGAAAAAAATAAAGCTTTTGTACTGTCACTCCAACACCTACCATTATAATGACGATTACATTGCAGATAACATCTTCCTCTCACAACAGCAATACAATACCAATGCATTGCCTATCTACATATAAGGTTTTATTTGTGCTACCACAGAAGGACGATATTTAGTATCTCATTTCCTATGGCATGGTATTGCCAACCCCCCCCCCCCCCCAAAAAAAAAAATGTTTTTTATGAATATTGAATTAAATAAAATATCTCTTTTCAATGGAAGTGTCTCTTTAAAAGATATTTAGGCTCAACAATAGGTCAATCAAATAGTGTATCATTACTGGAATCCTCAGAGATAAGTTTTAATTTGTGACAAGTAGTCATTTTCACTCCCAGTGCTACTTACACGATTCTCACTGAAATCTTAGGGCTAAAGGTGTAAAGCATGGATATATTTGTTGTAGTTCTGCACTGTGACTAACTGAAAATTCATTTACAGTATATGTGAGATCTGTCTGATTTTTAATTTGAATTCTGCTGGCAGAATAAAGGCTCCTGTGAGCTCAAAGGGTAAGTCTGCATTAAATGGTGTATGATCAATATATGTCAGAAAGGTATTCATGATCACTTAATAATGTCCAAGCAAAATCTGGGCTTTTCCAGGCGATTATGCATATTACTGATGATATTCATGTGGGACAACTTTTATAATTTGCCTACTGACAAAGTATCAAAAATAAATTGCATGAAATGTTCGCCAATCTCATTCTCTTTCAGCCTTAGGCTGATCTCTATTCCCAGATGTACTGATGATTGCCTTGTGTCCAGTACTGAAAACCATACATTGTCTTTATGCTCATTGTATACTGAATAGCGCAAGTGTTCATTACTTTTCACAGTGGCTAAATATATCTTATTTTACTGTTTATGTGACCCCAAATATGCAGTCTAAAGAGAATCTATCATCTATTTATCTATCTATCTGTCTATCTATCTATCTATCTATCTATCTATCTATCTATCTATTTATCTATCTATCTATCAATCTTTCCTTATCGTCCTTCAGGCAGCACAACACAATGGGTTAATGTTTCCCTCCTCCTGTCTAGGACAGAAGAAAATGATTAGTAAATCAGACTAATTAACCCCCCTATAAAGGACTGCACACCCACAGGATAGATGTGTTTTTTTCTTCTGTCTAGGACAAGGAAGCTCACACATACAAAGGCTCCTGCTGCTGTGAAGGCCAGTATGGTGGTCAAGCCTGATATTATATTACTGGAAGTGTCTCCAGACTATACCATGAAGTGCCATAAGAATGTCTGGTCTGGTGTCTCCTGGACCAACTGCTAACATGTCTGATCTGGAAGTAGTGTCCAGTATTGTATACAGGTTATAGAGCTGGAGGTGGTCTCCAGGAATTAACTGCATTCATGACTATTCTGGAAGTGGTTTCCAGATTTAATTTGCCCATCGGGTGTTCGATGGAATGATTGAACTGAGATCTATCCTGGAGTGTCCTGGTAAGTTCTCATATGCAGCGGAGGTTCCTGCAAACTACTAAGGTATACAGGGTGAGTTCCCTGTTAGAAGTGCAAGCACTGTTGTTACCGTCATACCTGCAGCAGTGTCTCCATCTCTGGAGCCATTTTGAGTAAGTATACAATGCAGCTGGGCTAAACTTGATATTTAAACATTTTAATATATGGCACAATTGTTTCAATTATGTTTTTTTTCTGTGCCATCAGTGTCATTTTTAGCTCTGCTTCATCTGTGGCTCTGTATGGTATGAGATTTACTGCAGCAGCATAATCACAGCAGCTTAAGGATCTTGTGTCCTGGAGTGGCTCTTTTGTGACTGTATGTGTGAGCGGAATGATATGTTACAAATACAGAACTCTGCAGAGTAATCCATGAATCTTGAAGATGTCTGCACCAACTGTGGACAATATAGGAAATGTCTGCACCATTGTGTGGTGCAGAGGTTGTGGAAGGATTTACTTCTCAGCAGTCAGAAGCTTTTGCTCACATTTCTATAAGTCCTCGCTTTTCTACAGCTCCTTTTCATCTCCAGCCTCATTTCATCTGGATATGGACTCTGTCTCTTGACAATAAGGTTTCTGAGGATCCTTCATGGTGGAGCTTCTTTTGGGGATGTTTAGCAGGAGTATGCCGCTGGCCAGTCCGCGGCCTAGCGCGTATGCTGCCGCCGGCTA
Source organism: Rhinella marina (assembly GCA_900303285.1). Classification (NCBI taxonomy): domain Eukaryota; kingdom Metazoa; phylum Chordata; class Amphibia; order Anura; family Bufonidae; genus Rhinella; species Rhinella marina. The sequence goes on along the minus strand of ONZH01029651.1, from coordinate 33,166 downwards.
GTCCGTGGCCTAGCGTGTGTTGCTGCCGCCGGCCAGTCCGAGGCCCAGCGCGTGTGCTGCCGCTGCCCACCCTGCAGCCCAGTGTGTGTGCTGCCGCCGGCCACTCCGCGGCCTCGCGTTCATGCTGCCGCCAGCCACTGGTCAGTCCACGGTTTAGTGTACATGCTGCCACCCTTCAATCCACGTACTAGTGTGCATGCTTCTGCTGGACAATGCACTGTCTACAGCATATGCTGCCGCCGGTCAGTGGAGTCTACTTAAGTGCTTAAGGCCTGCCCTATACGGTAATGCCCAGGTTTGTCTGCAATATGGAATGGTGGGACTTCTGGGATTCTTCCGTGAATTAGGTACAGAGGTGGTCATCACCTGTGTCTTTTGGTGTCTCTCGGTTCCATTTATTAATGAGTCCACTTTAATCTACAATTGCGTGACGTTCGGTAAAAAATTAAAAATAAAAAGAAATTGTGTGTATGGGCCCTATTGTACCTCCTACTCATGTGGTTCCCTTGGACACTCTGTGCATACGGACATTCTGTTAGCGCCATTTTTTTCCTCGTTAAATTAATTCTAATATTACAGAGGGTTTTTTTCCACAATACTCCTCTTAGGCTTGTTTCATGTTGTCATTTTAATTCCAAGACCTCCTAGAGGGGCTCTGAGGCATGGATAGAAGAGTATTTCTATGTTTCAGGCTCTACAGGCACTAGAATGGAACAGAGAGACATCAAAATTTTGTATTCGTCAGTCTCCTGGATAAAGTCTTGTATCCAGGTTACTATCTTTAGTGGAAATTGCCCCCCAAGGCAAATAATTCGACCTTTCATGAGCCTTATATTATGGTTCTTTCATGTCTTAATAGTAAGATCTTGATCTCTATCCCAGGAAATTCTGGGTGTTTTCAAGAGGGTTTGCACCGCCAAGACCAATGGTATGATAGAGGTTAGACCTGACATGTCTAATCTTTTACCTTCTTGGAAGAAGTTTATGATTGATTTGCTGTTTCTTATCAATATGCACCAGCAGGTCATTTATGGCCTAGATTCCATATTCACTTATATCACATTACTGCTATCCATCTCAGGTTCTCAGTGCCAGCTCTCACCAGATTTTTCATCGCCTGGTGTTCTTACTAAAGTTGTTGCACTAACTCAGCCCTTAGATTCCAGGTAGACTCTAGGAACTGGTTGCTTAACTCTCACTGGAGCAGATCCAGAAATAGAAGTGTATGTGATGCTTAAGGTCCTATCACCAAGGGCCAGTGGAGTAACGGGGAATAACAGGAGCAGGCCAGGCAGCCTATCGCCCACAGCAATATTTTAATAGTCTCCTGTGCATCCGCCACTCCTATGGCTGGTCAAGATTGCTATCAGAGCAGCCCAGAAGCCTCTCGGTCCACAAATGTATACTTCCCTGACCTCTTCGATAGAAGCTTTGGCCATTATTCTACATTGCTAACCAGCTTTGTTTCAGGAAGAACCAAGGTTTATCAAGCCTGGGTCATCTTGTGGTAGTCAAGCCGGAATCTTGAGAAACCCTGTCTGGATGGCTTTGTCCGGAGTATACTGAACAAGTTTGTTTTTTCTGGCTGTTCCAATAACACTGGTCGGGAAGTACTCTTCCCCGTTCAAGGTATTCTGAGAGTTCGGGCAGAGCGGTTAAGTAGGTCTCAGTTAAAGTCTCAGCAACTGTATCTTTATCACATCATATGTAGATGGGGTCTCCCATTTAGAGGCAATGGGGTCAGTCTCCAATACTAAGCTCAATATTTCTGCTTCTGAATCAGGTGGATCCATCAGAAGAATAGATGGCCTGTCTTTAGGTTGCATTTCAGGGCTGCCACTTATGCCTTTGGGCATTCATGCTTTTTCTTCAATTTAAAATATTTGTTAAGGCTCCAATTCCAGCCTGAAATCAGGTTGTTCTTTACACCCTGGTTAAACCTCTTACAGAAGCACCACTAAGGTTCGTATTTGGGAGGTTTATTTCTGTTGGCATCAGCCAAGAAGATGTTAGAATTACAAGGGCCATATCTGAAAGTTCATCAAGAAGACTCTCCTTTAAGGTTGTTGCTCTAGATCCTTCTAGATCTCTCATCTAACATGAATGTACGTTAAGAAATTCATCTTTCAGATTCCTCATTCAGCTGATCAAGACAAGCTTCATCTACTGTTCATTGGAGATCCAGAGTCCTTCAGGTCGGCTGACCAACAACTTATAGAGAAGCATAAAAACCCCAACAAGCCTACTCTGCTCGGATTAAGAATACTTCTGGATTTCAAGTACTTCAGTTACCAGATTGAGTTACAACACACTCAACCCTATCCACTTAGTTGCTTGGGCAGAGAGAAAAAAAAAAGCATTGGATCTAATATGAAGAGCCTCTACATGGTCATCTCAATGCATCTTTACAAAATAATTAAGGTGAGGTATCGGGTACTTGCAATTCAGCCTTTGACAGACAAGTGATTATTACGCTGCATTTTGGACCCCCCGGCTTATTACTGCTTGTCAATTCCCATTGTGTTGTGCTGCCTGAAGGACGATAAGGAAAGGTGAAAATTTGCTTACCAAAATTTTTCTTTCCTTGATTGCAAAGGCAGCACAAACATAGCAAAACACATCTATCCTGTGGGTGTGCACTCCTTTATAGAGGGGTTAATTAGTCTGATTTACTAATCATTTTCTTCTGTCCTAGACGGGAGGAGGGAAACATTAACCCATTGTGTTTGTGCTGCCATTGGACTAAAGGAAAGAAAAATTTCGGTAAGCAAATTTTCACCAATCATCTATATATCTATCTGTAATTTATGTCTCTCTATTTATCTATATTATCTATCTATTCATACTTTGAACTTACAATAAAGTACAAACAAAGCAAAGACAAAACAAAATCTGGATTATTAAATATACTTGAATATGGACAAAAATATGAAAACGTAAAATTAGCTATTTTTAGTGAACTTCTCATATTATTATGATTCATATAAGAAGACTGCTGGATATCTAAAATATAGAATGATACGTGTGAGCTTGAGAAATAATAATGTGATTGAAAGTTCCATAAATACAATAAAGAAAAACTACAACAATTTTATCACATATTAACAACCTATATATATGAACACTCTATGTGCATTTTTGTATATAAAAAATCATTTTGATTGCATCGGACCCGGCTTGTCATGTTTTCCACCTACAAAATTTTTGAAGATATCTTGTCATGTATGTTTTATGGTTTACAGGATTACCACAAGGTTTTTTCTTGGTTTGATGTCATTTGGTCTCATTATAGACTGCAGTCTTGTAAATTCTATTCCTTTAATGATCCTTTTATAATTTATTAACTTTACTGCATTATAATAATTATAATTGAAGGTTGATATTATACAGAGCCTTGAAAATGTATTCATACCCCTTAAACTTTTCCATATTTTTTCACATTATACCCACAAACCTATATGTATTTATGGGGACTTTATGTGCTAGACCAATACAAAGTAGCAAGTATGTGTATTGATATAGCCATATTTGATTGCCTTTGTCTGTCAATTACACATATTCTCAATCCCTACCTACTATTCTAATGATGATTACCCTGCAGATAACCCTTCCCTATGCAGCAGTGTTGTAATTACTCTACGTTCTCATTTAGAACTTTTGTCTTTTTGTCATATTTTGTATTTCATTTTAATGGCATAATACTAATAATAAAAAAATCTTTCTTAGGCCTCATGCACACGACCGTATGTATTTTGCAGTCCGCAAAAAATACGTATGACATCCGCATGCATTCCGTATTTTGCTCAACAGAACAGCTGGCCCCTAACAGAACAGACCTTATCTGTCACGCAGGCAATAATAGGACATGTTCAATTTATTTTTGGAATGGAAATACGGACATACAGAAACGTAATGCACACAGAGTAATTTTAGGTTTTTTTGCGGACCCATTGAAATTAATAGTTCCGTCCGAAAAAAAAGCAAAAGGACACGGAAAGAAAATACGTTTGTGTGCATGAGCCCGTAGAAATTTCTTTTCAATGAATAGATAGTTTAGAATACCTTTTTTGAGAGAATGCATTTGCTTTTCTATTTATAAAACTAAATATGATTGCTAATAGGAGACCTTTTAAGTGCACCGATCAATTGTCATAGTACCTAATTTTAGTTACTATGGCCAGTAATGTTTTACTGGGATGTAAAGAATGGGAAGCAAGGCATGTAAGGCATCTATCAGAGACTTTGAAGATAGATAGCAGAATAAATGAGTATACATAAAACGTTCTAGTAGGTTAGGATGAAGGGAAAGCCGAGACTTAGGATAATGACAGGAGAGGATAGGTCAAGAGTGGGCTTCTTAAGGATTTGGGTAGCTAGGGCATGCTTAAAAGAGCAAAGGAAGAAATGTTACAAACGTGGAAAATTTTACTCAAGTGAGAAATAACAGCTGGTGACAGATCACAGGCAAAATATGAGGGCATGAGATCAAGAGGACAGGTGGATAGACAGGCAGAGGAAAGAGGTGCATATTCTTCCTTCAGTTACAGGAGCAGTTACAGGGGCAAAAAGAGAAAAAGTACAAGAGACAATATGTGAAGACTGTGAAATGTTATAAACCTCGCCTTTAAAATAGGAGACAAGGTCATGTACATTAAAAACAATAGTGGTTGGTCCAAAGAGAAAATAAAAAAGGCCCATGGTCTGATTCATAGGGCAATAATTGGGAATTAACCATTTATTTCCAGTCATTAGCGACTAGTTCAGCTGCATTCACATGCAGAAATCATCCTCTTTGTGTGGGGGATGAATGATCTGTCATTACTACAATCGTTCATCCCCATACAGATTCATTGCTGGTCACAGGACCTCCTTGTTTACACAGGGTGATGCTGCACAAACAGGAATGTTAGGTGTTGCATGAAAGATGATTGGTGACACCTTTGTGCAATGTTCTGCTTGTCCAAACATTTTAAAACCATATAAAACTGTGGGGTTGACCTATTTGATAGGTGGAGTTTAGAATAACCAGGCTCATGTTAGTTTTAATCTGTACAACATAACAGGACTAACTGTCACCATAATCTCATATAATAAATGTTCTTCTCAGTTTAAAAAAATTGAGTGAAATTCACAGTGAACAGACTATAAGGCTCTGTTCACACGTCCTGTTTTTCTTTCCTGATTCGATCCTGATTTTTTCAGGACCCATTGAAATGAATGGATCCAGATCAGGATCAGGATCGAATCAGGAAAGAAAAACAGGACGTGTGAATGGAGCCTAACCTTGAGGTACAGATTGTAGCAACAGACGTGCCCAAGGCGTTTCTCAAGTTCTCTTACCAGGACCATGAAGACTGGCTCCCATAAACATACACTGGTATCTTGATAACACATTGTCATTTAAATGTCACGGTGTGCCTCCATCAAATTACACTTCATGATGTTTGTTGTGCATGTCATTTGTTAACAAGTTTAGGTTTAAGGTTAGAAAAAAAAACTAAATATTGTTTTTAACTATTAAGTGCCAAATACTTCTCTACAAATGGAATTTTACCAATTAAATTGCTAAACATTTTTTTAGAGAGCCTATAGGCAGGTAATGGGAAACTACTTGCTGCCAAAAGGTGTAATTTTCCCTATATATGTTCTATAGTATTTTAGTTAATTATGCTTAAAATGATAACATTAGAAAGGTTTTAAAGACATTTCTTGCATTACATTGATTTTTTTTACTCCCAGAGGATAAACAATAACATTTCTATTGAATGACAGCAATAAACTGGATATCCTGAGGAATTAATACAGAGCATATGTTGGAAAATAAAACTTTTCGTTATAAAAAGAAAAACATTTATTTGCTGAATACCAGAATAACCTCTTTTTTACCTCAATGTTCATAGAAAATATATTTTTGCATTTTTTTTTGTTTTTGTTTTTCATTTTTGCACTACTGAAAAGTAGGTTACAAATACTGTCCTTCTGTAGCAGTCAACACAAATTATTCAACTTTCTTAATAAATAGATAATCCTTTGTCAGTCTACTACTGCTGTAAGGGGAAGGTGTTACCAGCAAGTTAATCCTTATTATAATGGTTGATATAGATCTCCATTGTTCTCTTGATGAGCCTAGATAAAGATGCCTACAGAACAGCATTGCACTTATCAATGTAATGTTTGATACTCTATTTGAGTCACTCACCCTTTTTCCTATCTGGTCTTAGTGATGGTCTGAATGAGAGTCAATAAAGGCTGTTTGCCATTTTAATATTCCAAAGAGGAAGTTAAAAAAAAACAGAATAGGAAGTATTAAAACATATCCAGAAAAACATCCATCCAAAATGACATAGAATATTCACATATGGGGTGTCAATATGAGATTCATTTTTTTTAAATGGAAATGTCCTTATAAACAGCCAAGTGTTCACGTTTCTTAATGAAGGTTTGGAAGTCAACATCAAGAGTGGATCATAAAAGAATAGAAAATATTAAGGATACATACAAATTCTCTTTTTTTAAGTTCACTCCTGGATTTGGCTTTCAAACCTGAACGTGTGACCATACTGCGATCAAATGGATGAGGTATGTATTTTTTTTTTAACTGTTATGTGCCAACCTTGGCTTCCGTATAATAAGGGGGTGTTTGGTTCCACATGCATGCTGGGTCCCTTCTGCCTTTTGCCATTTATGGTGCTTCAAAGGCCTCCACTAATACAGGGATGCAGGTACCAAGCATGCATGCCGAGTCCACTCGGCTTTATAGTTACACTAATCAAAATCAGCCTATGGGGCAGACGGGGCTAGTCAGGAGTGCATAACCAAATGGAGTAGCCACACCTCCAGTGCAAACTTACAAAGAAAAAAAAGGGGATTTCAGTCAGCACATCCCAGTGCGCAGGTGCACGTTGCTATGGCTGATTGTACAAGGAAAGGAAAATACATTCAATGCAACGGCACACTGCTAACCAGATAAAGCACAAAATGCCATAGAGATATGAAGTATTCTGGAGCTAATGCTATGCTTGTTTGGTAAATTAGCGGTTCCCGTTCTACAGAGATCACCTGGACGATTTGGTGGATGGGTCCATATAATTTTGTACAGAATATATTTGCCAAGAATCTCTAATTTACCAAACAAGCATAGCATTAGCTCCAGAATACTTCAAATGTCTATGGCATTTTGTGCTTTATCTGGTTAGCAGTGTGCCGTTGCATTGAATGTATTTTCCTTTCCTTGTACAATCAGCCATAGCAATGTGCACCTGCGCACTGGGATGTGCTGACTGAAATCCCCTTTTTTTTCTATGTATTTTTTTTGTTTTAACCCCTGGTTAAAGGAAATCTGTCACTTGCATTTATGGTTTTGAACAAAACCCACAGTTATGTGCAATAAAGTACCTTGAATCCATGCCTGCTTTTCTTTCTTTTCTGTGCCTTGTCGTTTTCGTTAAAAATCCTTTTTTCTAATATGCAAATGAGGGCTGAAGGAGCCCAGAGGGGCGTTACAATCGTTCAACTGAGCCCAGTAACGCCCCTCTCTGGAGCCCAGCCCGCCTTTTTATTCAAATATATCACTCCTGTTTAGGGCCGGAGTAACGCCCATATTAGAATATCTGGCCCCCCCCTTCCTCCTCGGCACGGCAGCGTTTGGAAATCGTGCTTACGCTGCCGGCCGCGCGCCCATGAAATCTCGCGCACGCGCAGGCGCTACTCCGGCCCTAAACAGGAGTGATATATTTGAATAAAAAGGCGGGCTGGGCTCCAGAGAGGGGCGTTACTGGGCTCAGTTGAACGATTGTAACGCCCCTCTGGGCTCCTTCAGCCCTCATTTGCATATTAGAAAAAAGGATTTTTAACGAAAACGATAAGGCACAGAAAAGAAAGAAAAGCAGGCATGGATTCAAGGTACTTTATTGCACATAACTGTGGGTTTTGTTCAAAACCATAAATGCAAGTGACAGATTTCCTTTAACCTCCTGATAGGCTGAATGTAACTATCAGATCAGCGTTCAGAGCGGCATCTGATAGGTTAAATTTTCCTTGTCCCCCCGTAATTTCATCTGCTCCATACAATGTAATGCAATTTGTTACAAAGTAATTCGTAACAAATCAAATTTCTTGTCTGGTGAAGCAGCCAAATGGAATTTTTGAAACTTTGCTCATCACTAGTTTCAATGGTAATGATGCTATCCTATGTAAAGTATTTTATGTAATGAATCATGCCTTTCAAATAAAGTATTTTTTGCTATATACTGTACATGCAATGAAAGTATTGGTCAGTTTTTTATGTGCATTACATCTTCCTGTCTGGTAGCACCTCTTGTTGTTTATTCTTCGGGTTCACCTTCTCCTACATTGGTGGACTAACATGCGTAGCTTTATTCCTCCCTTCCTTTCAATGTTGGCATAGTAATCTGAAAGAGAAGCAGCTGAAGTGACCCAGACAACATTCATTTATTAATGTATTCATTCACTCAGTCCTACTTATAGATTTTATAATTGGACCAAAACTGCAAAAACACTGGACCATGATCAATAACTATGGCATCCTAGGGCCTTGTGAACACTCCCAGGCTTGACATAGGACTGAATGGGAAATCTGTCAAATTTCCATAGACTGTAATATTATTTCATTTCAATCTATGATATATGTGAGCAGATTGCACATTCAAGTCTCCTAAGGGGACTAAAAAGTACTGTAAATAACATCAACATATTAAACACAAAAATAAAACAAATCACCCCTTTCCCAATTTTACATATATAAACTTAATTGTTATTGCTGAATTGGAAAAACTATTAAAATATAACGTCCAAACTATTAAAATATAAAAATATGCAGAGTAAACACCATACTATTTTTGGTCACCTGAACCCCCCCCCAAAAAAAAAAAAAAAAAAAGAAAAAGAAAAATCAATAGAAAGTGATCAAAAAGTCATATGTACACCCTCATTCAGCTCTGTAGACAGAAATATAAAAAAAGTTTTGGGTGTCAGAATATGGTAATTAGAGATGAGCAAAGTTATCAAAAATTCTATTAGTTGTGAATTACATAGTCACAAATCCCATTTGATTGTATGTAGAGAGCACAATGATGAGGAACAGCGATTGTGCCACCCTTTGTAATTGAACTTCTCAGATGCCGTGTTCAATGCTGATCGCGGCATCTGACAGTAACATTGAGGCCTTTCAGGAGTTAATCAGAAGTTAAAAACAAAAAAATACATATGCCCCTTATCCATTTGCTCACAGAGAGGCCTTTGTAGCCCTCTTTATTGAAGAAAAGGCGCCAAATCTCACGTGCGTGATGACGTTACCACATCATCATGCTGGTCGGGCGTGGTAACGTCCACTTTGTTATCTTCAGTTCGTTCAACACTAATGGCAATGCAAAGAACATTTTTTAAAAGATTTTAATTTCTTTAAAGTAGGAAAACTACTATACAAATTTGGTATCACAAAAATCCCACAGAATAACCCACAGAATAAGCTTGTCATGTCATTTTTAACCCCTCTCCCCCCAAAAAAAAGACAAAGCAAGAAACACTTTATTGTCATTTTACTGTACAAGAGGCACATGAAATTAAATTAAAACGTACAATTGAAGTTAAATGAGATAGCACTATAACAATACATATAGAAATAAATAAAGAATAAAGGCCCTTACAATTTATCGTATTATTTATAAGTCTAATTGGTGATGGATAAACACTATTTATATACCAATTTATGTTACATTGCAAGCTCCTACACTTTTTCCTGATGGCAAAACATTAAACAGACTGTGACAGTGGTGCAATGACTCCCCAATAATGCTTCTTCCTTTCTGAGCCACATTCTCAATGCAAGGCAAAGAAGACCCAATAATTTACTCATTTACCTTTAGTACTTTTTTCATACTGTTACAGCATCCATACCATAAAGTAATTCTATTACATAACACGCTTTATACTGTACCTCCATAAAAAGTTGTAAGTACAGATGGACTAATTGCCACAGCAGAAACAGGTGTTGATTTGTGTTACAAAATTAAATGTTAAAAAATGCAACTTATCTGAAAAAAATAAGCCCTCATATGCTTATGTGAATGGAAAGTTTAAAAACATACGACTCTTGGAAGGATGCAAAGAAAAAACAAAACGTGCAAATATGAAAATTGGCTTAGGGAATCTATCACCTAGAGAATCGATATTAAACCCAAAGTATGTCCTTACAGTACTTCATACCTTCTTTTCATGTGTTTTTCTTTTTCTTTGGAGTTTGTATTATATCTTCAAAAAGATATTTAGCATATGCTAATGAGGCATTAAGGTGCCCAGATGGGCATTATTTTCATTCAAAGGTACCTAGGAACGCCCCCAAGCACGCCTCTCCTCCATTCATACACTACTCCCCTAACAGAGCTGTTGCCACCACCCCCATCACTAGCAGTCAATAACCCCATCCATCCTTTCCCTTCAGCATATTCAACAGTCAGGATTCGGGGGCGCTGTGGCCCTCCAGCGGATGTGGGGGGGTGCGGGCATTCCCGTGTCCTGACGCTATGCGGCGCTCATCCCGAGTGCAAGCCAGAAAATCCTCTTGTAACACTTAGGTTCCTATAGGGTTAAAGGTTTGGCTAGTTTTACTGGCAGGCGTCCCTGCCAGTAATTTTGGTCCATTCAAGGGTGTGGCTGGGATCCCTGCTCCTATCACGCCTTGGGACTGGGACTTTAGCCAGTATTTAGTTTCACACTCGCCATTCATCTGTGCCTGCTATAGAGCCTTGTGCCTAAGCTAGCTACTCTGTGTTTATCCGGTATTCCAGTGACTCTGTACCTTTTTCCCTGGTTTCTGTTACTGTTACCGATCTTTGGTGTTCTCCTCTGCTTATTCCTTGCTTGGTTCCTTTACCTTTTACCCCTTCAGTTCCTTACCTGTTTAGGGTTGTTCCTGCTGGTGTTTTGTTTTGGTCGTTCGTCTCGTGTTACACTTTCTTCAGTGTAATTGCAGTCTTCGGTTGGGGCCGGCCTGTTAAGGAGCCGGGTTCCCCCAAAAGGCAGGGACAGTGGTTTGGGAGGAGTGTCAGGGCCTCACTTTGTCCGTGTCTTTTGTGTCCCCCTGACCTACTCCTCACAGTCGCAGTGTAGAACCCTACCTGTGCTCTTCCAGTTCAACTGAGAACATTGGCTTCAACTGTTTCACTGGGCATGTGCTGAGCCCAGTGACGTTGAAGTTGGTGCCCTCAGTTGAACACGAAGAGCACACGTGCAGGCAGTGTTAAACACTGCTCCTGTTGGCTATGCTGAAGGGAAAGGGTGGGTGGGGGTTTTGGCTGCTAGTAATGGGTGGGGCGGAAACAGCATTGCTGGAGGAGTAGTGTATGAGTGGAGGAGAGACTTGCTTGGGCTCTGTAGGGGGGCGGGCCTGGCACTCTATGGGGGATGGATTACAGTGGATTTTATGAAGATAAAATACAAGCTCCAAAGAAAAATAAAAACACATGGAAAGAAGGCATGAAGTTCTACAGTATAACGACATAGTTTTGGTTTAAAATCGATTCTCTAGGTGATAGATTCCCTTGAAGGGGTATTTATGTTTACAATTTATTGTATTATTTTATATAGCTTTTACTCCCATACCATGCTATGAATGTGAATGTATCAAAATGCAGATTTACATGCAGACTTTACCACAAGTTTTGCTGGCAAATTTTGTCTTTTTAGTACCATATAGAAATTCATGGCAGAGTCCATTAGAATTACGACATGCTGTAGATTTTGATACCAAATCCACACAGATTTTTCTGTACTTTGGTTGTGGCTCATTGATAGCTCATTTCCCACTGGAAATCTGCAGCAAATCCACCACACATGAACAATACTTTCTTTGATCTTACAATATAAACTATTGAGCTTACAGTTAATAGAGTATTAGCACAAACCCTGCTTAGATAAGCTTACAAATTATGATGAACAGAGATGCGCAGGTTTTGTCTTTTACTTCTGCTACAAAATTTTCTTCACTCTTTTTCGAGGTGAATTTGGAAACTGGTGTGCATATTTTACCATCTTTATTATTATTTTTAACATGTTGTCTGAACTGAAAGAAGCATGCTATAGAGCAGGAGAAACTGAGCAGATTGATAGTTTTAAAGGGCATCTTTACTACGTTCACTGTGTGCAAAAAATTATATGATTTTTCCGTTATGGCGCTCAACACACAAGAAAAAATATTTTTATATTTTAATAGTTCAGACATTTTCAGACTCAGCAATACCTGTTATGTTTAATTTTTTATTCTTTATATACAGTATTCGTATATGTAAAATTTGAAAAGGGGATGATTTGAAAAAAAACAAACCTACTTTTAATATTTTTCTGTTTTATTTTAACTTTTTTTTATTCTTTACTAGAGATGAGCGAGTACTAAAATGCTCGGGTGCTCGTTATTCGAGTCGAACTTTTCCCGATGCTCGGGTGCTCGTTTCGAATAACGAACCCCATTGAAGTCAATGGGAGACTCGAGCATTTTTGCAGGGGACCAAGGCTCTGCCTAGGGAAGGCTGGGTGAAAACCTGGAAACCTCAGAAAATGATGGAAACACCACGGAAATGGACAGGAAACAGATGGGGCAGCATGCATGGATGCCTCTGAGGCTGCCTAATCCCACCATTACCCCAAATTCTCAGGCAACAGCCTGGTGGTTACCCTCATGGCAATTGTGCTCACCCAGACCAAGAAAGGAGAGGCAAATACCCATCACATGTTAGGGAAGCACCCAACTAGGTGCAACGAAGGTCCATCACCGATTGCAGGTGACACCACTGCTCATGCTGGCACTGCAGCTGACATCAAGTTTAGTATCTGTTCTTATCAGTTGCTGTGGCTGTTGGTGGTAAAGTGGTGAGAATAGCTGCTTCCCAAGCAGTTGACCCGGGTTCGATTCCTGTCTATCGCAGGAGGCAATTAAAAGAAGATCTAAAAAAAAAACTGTACAATATCTAAGACGTCCCCTATCCGGGTAAATTGTTTGTAGAGAGGGCCTGTAGGTGGGGGGCAGGCTGGGGGGACGGAGGCCAGAGGAGTGCCCCCTGGGCTAGCTTGTGTGGTGGTGACAACAGCCGGAATGGTTTTGAAAAACTGTAGCATCAACCGGTATGGTATCGATTCTTCTCAGTTTAATACCGTATACGTCCCCTATCTTGGGACCTTATATTTCATGGATTTTTCGACCACGGAAAACGGAAAAAGAGCTTGCTCTGGCAAGGGGAGTATCTTTCCCACTGCAGCTAAGGGGACGTGTCCATGCTCTGCCTATCACAGGTCAGGAGGCAATTAAAAGAAGAACAAAAAAAAAACATCAGTACAATATCTAATACGTCCTCTATCCGGGTAAATTGTTTGGAGAGAGGGCCTGTAGGTGGGGGGCAGGCTGGGGGGTAGGAGGTTTCACTGGAAGAGCCAGAGGAGTGCCCCCTGGGCTAGCGTGTGTGGTGGTGACAACAGCCGGATGTAGTTAGAATGACGACGCAGGACCCCAACTTAAAAATTTAGCATCAACCGGTACAATTGTCAATTATGAGCTCGATCAATTGTGGCATTACTTTTAAATGGATATTGCATGTGGTCACGTACTCCCTGGAACCCCATAGTCACCCCTTCTCTGATGTGCTAGCCCAGAACATTCTCTGCCCCAATTCACAAGACCTTTTGCTGTTTCCGTGTGCTGACAGTGGGGATTTACCAGTGTTGTCTGAGGAGGTGGTGGACAATGGCGAGACACAGGTGTCGGGGGGGCTGAGGTAGTTGTATGGGAAGCAAGTTACAGAGGATACTCCGTCGGGGGACTTTCTCATGATGGGACAGATTCAACTTGGGTGGATCAGGCACAGGAACAGATCAAATTTTTTTTGTGTTTATTTAACTTTTATTTAGCAAAAATAACCAGAGATATTTATTTGTTATCTTCTCTGCGCAGTCTGGCGTTGGGGTTCGTCACTTTGATGGCGAGCTGTGCTGCTCTCTCCACAATGGTCTTTAGGTTCTTAGATGGAGACGTTGTGGGCGATTTCAGCACAGAAGGACTTGTTGCTCATGAACAGAACCTCGAGCTCCTTGACATTGTGGACCAGGAATTTGCGGAACCCTGTGGGCAGCATGTGTTTGGTCTTCTACTTGCTAACGTATCCAATGTTGGGCAATATAGATACGCAGGTAATATTATTTTTCACACCTATCCCAAAAATAAAAATGTACGCAGTTTGCGCAAATAAAACTGGAAACTGGAATTGGAGAGAGGGCCTGTAGGTGAACCTCCGGAAAAATTGTTTGGAGAGAGGGCCTGTAGGTGAACCTCCGGAAAAATTGTTTGGAGAGAGGGCCTGTAGGTGGACCTCTGGAAAAATTGTTTGGAGAGAGGGCCTGTAGGTGGACCTCCGGAAAAATTGTTTGGACAGAGGGCCTGTAGGTGGACCTCCGGAAAAATTGTTTGGAGACAGGGCCTGTAGGTGGACCTCCGGAAAAATTGTTTGGACAGAGGGCCTGTAGGTGGACCTCCGGAAAAATTGTTTGGACAGAGGGCCTGTAGGTGGACCTCAGGAAAAATTGTTTGGAGAGAGGGCCTGTAGGTGAACTTTCGGAAAAATTGTTTGGAGAGAGGGCCTGTAGGTGGACCTCTGGAAAAATTGTTTGACGAGAGGGCCTGTAGGTGGACCTCTACGAAATGTTTTTTTTTGGTCAGCGTTAGGCAAAGATGACATGGAGGAGGAAGAGGAGTAGGAGGAGTAGAGAAGAGGAATCGGATACATAAGTAATGTTCTTTAGCTGCTTTCCCCCGCAGGAGATTTGAATTCCGGTGAAATCCAGGCTTTGTTCATTTTAATAAGCGTCAGCCTGTCAGCGCTGTCAGTTGACAGGCGTGTACGCTTATTGGTGATGACGCCACAAGCTGCACTGAATATCCGCTCTGACAGCACGCTAGCGGCAGGGCAGGCCAGCACCTCCAAGGCGTACAGCGCCAGTTCAGGCCACGTGTCCAGCTTTGAAACCCAGTAGTTGTATGGAGCAGAGTGATCGCTACGGACGTTGGTATGGTCAGCTAGGTACTCCCTCACCATCTTTCTGTACAGCTCCCCCCTACTCTGCCTAGACTGGGGACAGGTGACAGTGTCTTGCTGGGGTGACATAAAACTGGCAAAGGCCTTGGAGAGCGTTCCCCTGCCAGTGCTGGACAAGCTGCCTGCTCGCCTCCTATCCCCCGCTACTTGGCCCACAGAACCATGCCCTCTGCCGCTAGTGGCGTCAGATGGGAAGAATTGTTTCAGCTTGTGCACCAGGGCCTGTTGATATCTATTCACTCTCATACTCCTTTCCTCTGCAGGGATGAGAGTGGAAAGGTTCTGCTTGTACCGTGGGTCCAGGAGAGTGAACACCCAGTAATCGGTGTTTGAAAAAATTCTTCTAACGCGAGGGTCACGGGATAGGCAGCCTAACATGAAATGTGCCATGTGCGCCAGAGTCCCAACACGCAAGAATTCCCTCTCCTCACTGGCCTGACTCTCCATTTCCTCCTCCTCCTCCTCCAAGTCCTCCTCTTCAGCCCATACACGCTCAAGAGTTAAGGACTGAGCACTGGTACCCTCTACTGTCTCGCCGACATTCTCCTCCTCTTCCTCCTCATCCTCATCCCCCTCCTCCGATACGCGCTGAGAAACAGACCGGAGGGTGATCTGGCTATCTTCCTCCACCGTCTCTTGTGACAAGCGCAAAGCATCCAACTTCATGCTGAGCAGTGAGTTTTTCAACAGGCAAAGCAGCGGGATGGTGAGGCTGATAATGGCGGCATCGCCGCTGACCATCTGTGTTGACTCCTCAAAGTTGCTCAACACCTGGCAGATATCAGACATCCACGTCCACTCCTCATTGTAGACTTGAGGAATCTGACTGACCTGACTACCAATTCTGGTGGAAGTTGACATCTGGCAGTCTACAATCGCTCTACGCTGCTGGTAAACTCTGGATAACATGTTTAATGTGGAATTCCATCTCGTGGGCACATCGCACAACAGTCGGTGAGCGGGCAGTTGTAGGCGGCGCTGCGCTGCCCTGAGAGTGGCAGCATCTGTGGTCGACTTGCGGAAATGCGCACAGATGCGGCGCACCTTGGTGAGCAAATCAGACAGATTGGGGTATGTCTTGAGGAACCACTGAACTATGAGATTGAACACGTGGGCCAGGCATGGCACATGTGTCAGTCTGCCGAGTTGCAGAGCCGCCACCAGGTTACGCCCGTTGTCACACACAACCATGCCTGGCTTGAGGTTCGGCGGTGCCAGCCACACATCGGTCTGCGCCGTGATGCCCTGTAACAGCTCTTGGGCGGTGTGCCTTTTGTCACCTAAGCTCAGCAGTTTGAGCACCTCCTGCTGGCGCTTACCCACGGCACTGCTGCTGCGCCTAGAGCTACCGACTGAAGGCGGCGCCGTGCCCACGGATGGTAATTTGGTGGAGGAGGAGGAGGGGTCGGAGGCATAGTACGTCTGAGAGACCGTGACCGAGGTAGGCCCCGCAATCCTCGGTGTGGGCAGTACATGAGCGGCCCCAGGGTCATTCTCGGTCCCAGCCTCCACCAAGTTAACCCAATGTGCCGTCAGTGAGATATAGTGTCCCTGCCCGGCAGCACTTGTCCACGTGTCCGTGGTTAGGTGGACCTTATCAGAAACAGCGTTGGTCAGGGCACGGATGATGTTCTGTGACACGTGCTGGTGTAGGGCTGGGACGGCACATCGGGAAAAATAGTGGCGGCTGGGGACCGAATACCGAGGGGCAGCCACCACCATGAGATTGCGAAAGGCCTCGGTCTCTACCAGCCTATAGGGCAGCATCTCCAGGCTAAGCAATTTGGAGATGTGGACGTTGAGGGCTTGGGCATGTGGGTGGGTGGAACTGTATTTCCTCTTGCGCTCTAGCGTCTGCTGTAAAGACAGCTGAACGCTGCGCTGGGACACGTTGGTGGACACTGTGGAGGATCGTGGAGGCGAAGGTGTGGTTTTCCGGCATGAGGCGCTCGTGCCGGGGTCCTGGGCAGGGGGTTGACTAGCAGAGGCAGCGAGTGACGCAGGGGGTTGACTAGCAGAGGCAGCGAGTGACACAGGGGAAGTAGCAGTGGTGGGACCCGCAGGAGGTGGTGAACGGCCTTGGTTCCATTGAGTGGGGTGTTTAGCACTCATATGCCTGCGCATGCTGGTGGTGGTTAGGCTAGTACTGGTGGCACCCCTGCTGATCCTGGTGTGGCACAGGTTGCACACCACAGTCCGTCGGTCATCCTCACTTTCTTTAAAGAACCTCTAGACTTGCGAACATCTAGGCCTCGCCACGGGAGCTTCACTATGTGGAACAGTTGCTGATGATGCACCAGCTCTGGCCCTGCTTCTCCCTCTGGCCACACCACTGCCTCTTACAACCTGTTCTGGTGCAGCACTCGCCTCCGCCTCAGAAGCACTGTCTTCACTCGGCATATCAACCCAGCTTGGGTCAGTCACCTCTTCATCCTCCGATACCTCAGTCTGCACCCCCCTCGGAATTCCTCCCCTAACAACAACTTCACCACTGTCTGACAACCGTGTCTCCTCATTGTCTGACACCTCTTTACAAACTTCTTCCACTAACTCAACATTGTCATCATGATCTTAATCATCATCACCCACAGACTGCGACAGTTGGAAAACTTGGACATCGGGAACAAGGTCAGCAGCCACCTGAGAAGTGGTTTGTGACTCTGGGAAGGGTCCACAAAACAGTTCCTGAGAGTATGCCGGATCGCATTCCAAATTTTCCTGGGAGGGGGCAGACTGGGAGATAGGAGGTTGAGGTGGAGGAGCCAGAGGAGTGCTCCCTTGGGTAACGTGGGTGGACTGCGTGGAAGACTGACTGGTGGACAAATTACTTGAAGCATTGTCCGCAATCCACGAGATCAGCTGTTCGCACTGTTGTGGTTTCAACAGTCCTCTACCATGTGTCCCCGTAAGTTGAGACATGAAGCTAGGGAGTGTAGCTCTGCGGCGTTCCACAGCTCCCTCATCAGCAGGTACTGTCTCACCCTGCCCAGGACCACGGCCTCTGCCCCCTGCAGTAATTGAATGCCCACGCCCACGCCCTCGTCCTTGACCCTTAGCCCTGGGGTTCAACATTTTGTGTATATAAGTGTATGATATAAAAAATAAAAAATAAACGGGCCTGGTGTACTGAAACCCACAAACTTGTTCAGTCTGGTTTAATTAAGTGACGTACAGAAAGTGTCACCTGGACAGAATATACGGATTGGGGTGAGTGTGCTGAACTGTGACACACAGAAAGGTTACACGCAACTGTGTGAAATGGATTTGTATCACTGAGCTAAAACAACAAAAAAATAATTTTTTTAAATATTTTTGTTTTGTTTTGTTTTTTTTGGAACGTGACGTGCAGAAACTATCGCAGAGCTTACTGACAACCTACTGACGGTGGCTATTTAGACTGCGACCCAGACAAATGTCGCACAGAGATTTTTAGGATCAATCTATATACGTGACAGGTAGCAAATTACTTGGTTGTATTCTGTGACGTACAGAAAGTGTCACCTGGACAGAATATACGGATTGGAGCGAGTGTGCTGAACTGTCACACACAGAAAGGTTACACTCAGCTGTGTGAAATGGATTTGTATCACTGAGCTAAAACGACAAAAAAACAAATTTTTTTTAAATATATTTTTTTAGATTTTTTTTTTTTTTGGAACGTGACGTGCAGAAACTATCGTAGAGCTGACTGACACCCTACTGACGGTGGCTATTTAGACTGCGACCCAGACAAATGTCGCACAGAGATTTTTTGGATCAATCTATATACGTGACAGGTAGCAAATGACTTGGTTGTATTCTGTGACGTACAGAAAGTGTCACCTGGACAGAATATACGGATTGGAGCGAGTGTGCTGAACTGTGACACACAGAAAGGTTACACTCAGCTGTGTGAAATGGATTTGTATCACTGAGCTAAAACAACAAAAAAACTAATTTTTTTTGTATATTTTGTTTTGGATTTTTGTTTTATTTGGAACTTGACGTGCAGAAACTATCGTAGAGCTGACTGACACCCTACTGACGGTGGCTATTTAGACTGCGACCCAGACAAATGTCGCACAGAGATTTTTAGGATCAATCTATATACGTGACAGGTAGCAAATGACTTGGTTGTATTCTGTGACGTACAGAAAGTGTCACCTGGACAGAATATACGGATTGGAGTGAGTGTGCTGAACTGTGATACACAGAAAGGTTACACTCAGCTGTGTGAAATGGATTTGTATCACTGAGCTAAAACGACAAAAAAACTAATTTTTTAAAATATTTTTGTTTTGTTTTGTTTTTTTTGGAACGTGACGTGCAGAAACTATCGCAGAGCTTACTGACAACCTACTGACGGTGGCTATTTAGACTGCGACCCAGACAAATGTCGCACTGAGATTTTTAGGATCAATCTATATATGTGACAGGTAGCAAATGACTTGGTTGTATTCTGTGACGTACAGAAAGTGTCACCTGGACAGAATATACGGATTGGAGCGAGTGTGCTGAACTGTGACACACAGAAAGGTTACACTCAGCTGTGTGAAATGGATTTGTATCACTGAGCTAAAACAACAAAAAAACTAATTTTTTTTGTATATTTTGTTTTGGATTTTTGTTTTATTTGGAACGTGATGTGCAGAAACTATCGTAGAGCTGACTGACACCCTACTGACGGTGGCTATTTAGACTGCGACCCAGACAAATGTCGCACAGAGATTTTTAGGATCAATCTATATACGTGACAGGTAGCAAATTACTTGGTTGTATTCTGTGACGTACATAAAATGTCACCTGGACAGAAAATAGTGAGTGTACTGAACTGTGACACACAGAATGGTTCCACACTGCTGTGTGCAATGGATTTGTATCACTGAGATAGAACATAAAAAAAGGGGGTTATATATGGCGATAGCTGCACTACTAGTGCCAGCCAGCCAAGCCAGGAGACAAAAAAAAATGTCTTCTAGCCCTTAGAAGGGCTGTTGGGTTCTTTGTGGGTGATTCCTGCCTAACAGAGAACTAAATGCAGGCCCTAACACTGTCCCTGAAATGCAGCAGCTCTATCCCTAACGACATCCAGACGGCATCTGAGCCGAGCACCGTGGCCAGTCACTAGTATATTCCAGGGTCACCTGATCAGGCCAGCCAACCCCTGCTATCAACATGTAAGGGCCCCACGTGATGCTGGATGTACCGTAGAGTCTCCTGGTTTGTGATTGGCTGTGTTTATAGGCGCCAAAAAAGCACGATGCGGAAGTTGCCATTTTCTCGAGTATGGCGAGATACTCGTCCGAGCAGCGAGCACTTACGAGTACCCTAATACTCGAACGAGCACCAAGCTCGGACGAGTATTCTCGCTCATCTCTATTCTTTACCTAATAACTTTTAGCCTCCTTAGGGGCTTAGAACCTGGGATCTTCTTAACCCTTTGTCCTATTCGCTATAATAGTGATCTAAAGGGAATTTTGACACACTACCTGCTGAGCTGTGCCTCAGCTTTGTAGACAGCTTACCATGACAGGCCTGGAAAGCTTCAGCAAAACCCAGGCTGTCATAGCAACCAATCAGAGCCCCCCAATATCACTGTGGGGGCTCCTATCCTAGTCATTATGGCCGAGTGCCTTCTGTGTTATATAGCCTTCACCCAACGCATATGGAGAGATATAGAATGTAAGGTGTAGTGTACATGTACAGTAAAGGGCCCCATACAATCTAAGGCTACACTCAGAGTGAGCTGAGTATATATGTGCATGAGGGAGTTGAGATAGCTATTGCTGAATGATCATTCAACTAACAGGTATTGAAGATGTATCAAGGTAAGAATGCAAAGATTTTTTTCCTGCTAAGTTATTTTTTTTGCTCGTAATAATCACATTGTTTTAAAAAAAGTGTGATTTTTTTTAATACAAAATACATTTCATCACACACATATTAAAGAAGACGAAAATCTAAATTTATTAGGTATCTACACAAGCGTAATAACCTGAAAAATGAAATTCAAAGCTTCTGTGTGAAATATGAAGTAAGCAAAAAAATGCTGAAAATAACCTTTTTATATATTCGTGTTAATAGAAATTACACAGTAATTTATATGTAGGACTACAGTAGTTTAAAACCACACATAAATAGAATATGACCTGCCCACAAAACAGACTTAAAATACAATCTGCCCACAAAATATCCAACAACCATGTGCAGCAACAGCGTAATGAAAAGTGTTTTTTTTAACCGTTACATATATATGAAAAACACTGCATTATATTAGTTTTCATAGCAAAGGGTATACATATATGTCTCACTCCACCTGTTCTAGGAGTAAAGGTCAATCTCTGATGGCTAATCCAATAAGATCTCCACAAGCATAGTATGTGCTATCAGCAACATTGATTTCTTTGTTGCTTCACACTGGCCTGTTTATCAGAGTTTGAGATTGTTCATCCCCTCACTTGGTCTGGTTAATTGAGAGTGTAGCTGTCTATTGCTTAGCCTTTATATGTCTGAATCTTTTGCTTCTCTGGCTGCTGGGGATAGTATATATGTGCTCTGTGCTTTATTTTCCTGATTCAGGATCTCATTCTTGCCTGTTGTGTTGAATCAGTGTATCCTGGGTGCCGTGGTCCTACATTATTGTCAGTATTGAAGTTTGTCTTGTTGCTTAGTTGGTTTTTCATTTGCTTTCGATGTTTTACTGGATTTTATTTCAGAACAGGGTCAGGTCAGTATAACTTTATTACTGTACAGTACCATTCCTCCACTGTCAACCTCTATGCCATGATATCTAATTGTTGACTTCTGGTATGAAAATGATTCATGAAATAAAATAAAATTAGAAAACATCTTTAAATCAAGATGAAAAATATTCAGAAGGCTAAAATGTCAATTATTTTATGTAAAATTGCAAAACAGCACAGTACATTACTTTGACCACATTATTCAGAGGAAAGGAAAAAAAATCTTATGATATGGTTGCCTTTGACCACATATGAGGGGAATAATTTCTTGCTGACACCAAATATTGATCCCTGAATCAATTGCAAATTTTCTATTATCTAGAACTTATAACAGATCAACTATTACTATCTGCTCTGGTGGACAATTTCACACTTTCACTGCT
Source organism: Rhinella marina (assembly GCA_900303285.1). Taxonomy (NCBI): domain Eukaryota; kingdom Metazoa; phylum Chordata; class Amphibia; order Anura; family Bufonidae; genus Rhinella; species Rhinella marina. The sequence goes on along the minus strand of ONZH01029651.1, from coordinate 10,966 downwards.
CTTACAGTGAAGAATCCTCATCTATGTTGGTGCAGAAGCCTTCTTTTCGCTGGATATAAAATATGCCTCATAATAGGTTATATTAGACAGATCTTTGCACTGTCTATTGATATATTTGTACATAGCGATTAGATCGTCAGTAAATAAGAAAACCCAAAATGCCTGATATTTGGAGAAATTTCCATTGGATAAAAGCAGTGGTTTTATTCTTGTAAATACACAGATTATACATTTTCATGCAAATGGATAATGATATTTTACAGAAATTCTCTCAGTTTGTGATTTTAGCATGTGAAAATCCAGTATGATAGGAGTATAAGTATTATGAAGAAATCTGGCTACTTCATTTGCCAATTATGATCAATTTCCATACCAGTTAACGTTTCATTGCACTTATCTTGTGTCCATGCTCAACTACTGACTTGTTAATTTCCCTTATTATCATTTTTGTCCCATGATTCATACTGCACAGTCTATGACGGCGGTGCATCTCAACAGCTGGAAAAACCATAGATTTGAAGTTTTTATTATATTATTTAATAAAAACAATCAGTATACTAACCTGCTTTTATCCTCCTTCATCCAGACATTCAACATTTCTCAAAGCTAAATCCCGGTGTTTACACAGTTCTGGCCCATAGCACTATAAATCAGCTTTTCTTAAAATGTGTTAATACTAATAATCATACATCATGCAAATCTATGGGATATACAAAGCACAAAGAACTGAGACTTCTAATCTCTTGTTAGTACGCTATTAAGGAAAGAGCAGCGCAATGTCACAGTTATTAATTTTTTTTTCACCCCTCTGTATTTTCCCACTTCATATTACTGTTCATTCAAGATCATTCCAGCACAAGGATTAATTTTCTCTCCTAATCCTTCACCCTTCACTACGGGTGCAGCTGGCATCGCAGTTCCCATTTACTCATTCATACTTGCACATTAACACTGTCTTCTTCTAATCCATTCTCCCTGTAACATAATATATAGTAAACCAAGAAGCTAAAGTCATTATGTTCATTTAAAGATCCCAGCATTTTTGTGCAAGTTTTATCCATAAAGATTTATATAGGTCAAGGATTACCAGCTTCCTGCAGTTTTTCTACATTTCTCGTTTTAAACGCAAGCCTGCCCTGCATATTATTGGGGAATAATCCAGTAAGAAAATGTCTGAGATAACAAGCAGAAAGGGTTGTGTAATATCCCAGGAGGGATCGCTGGTGAATGTTCCCTCAAACCATCTATTATTCATCAATGGCTACCACAATCCTTTCTGAATGTTTTGAATCACAAGTATGAGGGTGACCATTTGCCACTAGGTGACCAGAATTCTCAGCATGGAAGAATATATATTAAACAAAATCCGTACATCTATTTCCCCCTTTTCTACATTTAGTTCTCTGTTTCTATATTAGAAATATTGAATAATAAAATACTTCATTTAATTACTGCTCATGAATTACTTTTGTCAAAGTATGGTTCTTAGCAACCTCTTCCTCCAATAAATTTGATTATTCACCCTCAACAATAATTTTGACTTTCTTACTCCACCCTGCCGACATTAAAGAAAAACAAACCATAAAATTACATTTTCCTGTATTTCTGACTCATAGGAAAGCCTAATAGAGTTGCTGCCAGACTGACTGTCTTATCATATATGTGCAAGTCACAAAATTACAAACTGGCATGTTTTTCTGGAATAAAGCTAAAAAAATATACAACATGAGGTGAACAATGGCATAATGTGAATGCCTTTCATGCCATTCTCCCCTTATTTATCAGAGTGCCACTCTAGCTTTGAGCTGATCAGCTAATCATGTCTGTTAGTGACAGCCAGTGTTCTCCATTGAGGCTGTCAGACCTGATAGGCCTCATTTATCAGAACTTTCTAATAGTAAGAATGTCTTGTTGCCTATAGCAACCACTGAGAGCATGATTTTAATTTCTTATGCTACACTGGAAAAAATAAAGCTGAACTCTGATCGATTGCTATGGGCAATAAAGGCAGTTATGGTGTTAGTCAGTTTTGTGTGTGGTGTGTCTCTAGCACCAATCATGTTCTTTTACTGAATTTTTAGCACTCTGAAAAGAACTTTATAATTGTTCATATCTTAATTCATATCTATAGTGGTCATAGTCCCAATGTTTGCAGATACACAGCTCAAAATTCACCACTAGGGTGTGCTGTGACAGATGAATGTTTAACCGGACATTTTTACTTACTACAGGGATTAACTCCCTCGATGGAACAAACAACAAACACAATTTGCTAAGTAAAGTTATTTATGAATTTATTTATAATCACGTGCGTTTTTCTCTTTTCTCCAATGGCATACCAAATGTTGTCATCTAATTATATGTCTATGGATTGTTGTTGATCATAAAAACAACACATTTGTAAAGGTTTTACAATAATTTTCATTGTTGTGGAGACATTTTTGTTACAAAAGAAAGGATTATCCCTTGATCTATACATATACAATGGAGGTCGGGAAGGAGTTAAACATTGAAAGCATTGCTTTGCTAAGTGTTCATTTATTTGTGTACAAACATATCACAGTCTTTTTCATTTATCAAACTTTTTCACACTTTAAAATCTCATGGGTGGTCATTGCCAAAAGGTAAAGGTGCTGTACTACTGATGAATATAATTCACCTGATGCCGCTGCTCCCATTCTGACTTCCTGATTCCTATTGACAGGCAGGAAATGACCGCTCAGCTAATAACTGGCTAACTTAAGCAGAGGTGCACCACCAATGAGACCAGGTGAGGCGATCGCCTCAGGCAGTACAAGCTAGGGGCAAGCCGAAGGCCCATGAGCTGAAGGGAAGTGTTTGGGAAAAGAAATTGGCATGGGGGGCACTGTTTCAGTTTTCGCCTCAGGCAGCAAAAAAGGCTAGGTGCACCCCTGAATTTAGGGAATCAGGAGTGATATTTTTGTATTTTATACCATCTTAAACCTGGTTTAACCCCTTAGTGACTGATGATGTACTATGTACGTCATGATGTGGTGTTAGTTACCGCATCATGACGTGCACAGTACATCATGAGCTCCAAGTGTCACCATAAGTACACGGTGGTCCCTTCCTTAGAACCCCTGCAATTGGTCAGTCAGATTTGACTGACCAATCGCAGAGTTCAGCAGCGCAGCCCCGATGTCCTCAAGATGTCCTGCGCTGCTATGTTTTAATATTTCAGGATGGCCGAACGGACACCCAAGCTACCGCCCACCCGCCACCCGCTGTCCTCCGCTGCTGCTGCTAAGTATTAGTCCCCCTTCCCCAGTTCATTCCCCCCAAGTTTCAGGATGGCGAGCGGTATTAGATTGTCAGCTGTAACATACAGCTGACAATCTAATGTAACGGCCGACAACGCTGCTGGCAGTGATGTCGGCCGTTTAACCCCTTCCATGCCGCAATCAGTAGGGACCACGGCATGGAAGGGGTTAACAGGCAGGAAGCTCCCTCCCCTATCGGGCACTGCGGTGTGCTGGCAGTGCACCGATGGTGTGGCCAGAAGGAAGAAGGGAGCTTCCTCCCCCTCCCATCGGGACGCTGCTCCCGATGGTTACCATGGCAACCGGACGCCATCCGGCTTGCCATGGTATATCAAGCCTGACTAGGCCTGATATATCAGGCTTAGTGTGTAAAGTAAAAATACACTGCATTACACTATATAGTGTAATGCAGTGTATTATAGAGACATCAGATCCACTTCAAGAACCAAGTGGGTCTGCGTCAAAAAGTGTAAAAAAAAAAAGTGTAAAAAAAAATCATTTTTTTCCATATATGCACATTTATAACTCAGTAAAAATAAATAAAATAAAATAATAAAATACCCTAGACATGTTAGGTATCGCCGCATCCATAACAACTTACTCTACAAAAATCTCACCTGGCCTAACCCCTCAGATGAACACAGTAAAAAAATAAAATAAAAACTATGTAAAAAAAGCCATTTTTTGTCACCTTACATTACAAAAAGCGTAATACCAAGCAATCAAAATGGCGTATTCCTCCCAAAATAGTACCAATCTAACTGTCATCTCATCCCGCAAAAAATTAGCCCCTACCTGAGACAATCGCTCAAAAAAAAAAAACTACAGCTCTCACACTATGAAGACACTAAAACATGATTTTTTTTTCTGTTTCAAAAATGATATTATTGTGTAAACCTTAAATAAATTAAAGTACACATTTTCGGTATCGCCACGTCCGTAAAAACCTGCTCTACAAAAATCTCACATGACCTAACCCCTCAGGTGAACGCAGTAAAAATGAATAAATTAAAGCTGTGCCAAAATTACCAATTTTTGGGTCACCTTGCCCCAAAAAATGTAATAATGAATAATAAAAAAAATCATATTTACCCAAAAATGGTACCAATAAAAATTTCAACTCTTCCTGCAAAAAATGAGCCCCTACACAAGACGATCAGAAGAAAAGTAAAAAAGATATGGCATTCAGAAAATGGAGATACAAAAACACATTTTTTCTCAAAAATGCTTTATTATGTAAAACTGAAACAAACAAAGAAAGTAGACATATTTGATATCATCGCGTCTGTAACAACCTGCTCTATAAAAATACCACATGATCTAACCTGTCAGATGAACATTATAAAAAACAAAAAATAAATACAGTACCAAAACATCCATTCTTCGGTTACCTTGCCTCCCAAAAAAAATAATAGAGTGATTAAAAATCATATGTACCCCAAAATAGTACCAATAAAACTGTCATCTTATCCCGTAGTTTCCAAAATGAGGTCAGTGATTGTTTGTACTATAGGGTGCATCTGGGGGGCTTCAAATGGGACATGGTGTCTAAAAACCAGTCCAGCAAAATCTGACTTCAAAAAAACCATACGGCGCTCCTTTCCTTCTGCGCCCTGCCATGCGCCCATACAGCAGTTTACCACCACATGTGGGGTGTTTCTGTAAACCGCAGAATCAGGGTAATAAATATTTGAGTTTTGTTTGGCTGTTAACCTTAGATGTGTTAATGAAAAAATGGACTAAAATTGTAAATCTGCCAAAAAAGTGAAATTTAGAAATTTCATCTCCATTTTCCTTTAATTCTTGTGGAATACCTAAAGGGTTAACAAAGTTTATAAAATCAGTGTAAAGTAACTTGAGGGGTGTAGTTTCCAAAATGGGATCATTTAATGGGGGTTCTACTATGTAAGCCCCACAAAGTGACTTCAGACCTGAACTGGTCCTTAAAAAGTGGGTTTTGGAAATTTTCTTAAAAATTTTAAGAATTGCCTCTAAAATTCTAAGCCTTCTAACGTCCCAAAAAATAAAATGACATTTACAAAATCATGCAAACATAAAGTAGACATATGGGGAATGTTAAATAATAAATATTTTATGAGGTATCACTTTCAATTTTAAAAGCAGAGAAATTGAAATTTTGAAAATTGTGAATTTTTCAAACATTTTGGTAAAGTTGGGATTTTTTCATAAATAAAGGTGACATATATTGACTCAAATTTATGACTGTCATGAAGTACAATGTGTCACGAGAAAACAATCTCAGAATGGCTTGGATAAGTAAAAGTGTTCCAAAGTTATTACCACATAGAGTGATACATGTCAGATTTTCAAAAATAAGTCTGGTCACAAAGGTGCAAAATGGCTTGGTCATTAAGGGGTTAATAATGTTTCATCAGTCAGAGAACCCATTTAATCAAACTGAGACTCCATTCAATTGCCCTTAAGTAGTATAATGTATTTTACACACTCTTCATTTACACTTGGTAAGGAAACATCAGTATGACATTCAGATCTTATGTAGAATACCTTTTTGATCTCTGGATTTACTTGTGCTGAAGTTAACGACCAAATATCCAAGACTGTTATCTTAACACACTGTCCCACTCAGGAGGCTTTAATGTTACCACTGGCACATAACAAATGTATCACATAATCCATAAATTTTAAAGCTAAAATTCAGGCACAAATTCAGCCACAAATATCATTTCATTTTCAGTGGAGCAGCCTGTTAAAGCCGCTTTTTTAACCATCTCATCATTTAGAATTTAGAAATGACTGACTTGACTATAGTGACTCAGTTGGTAAACATGTTCAAGGCTTTACAAGAAGTATGTGAATGGAAACAGCTCTTACAAAGAGCACCCTCATCATTGGTGGTTAAGATGAAGTGAAAAGGTAGGGCTGTACACGAGGAATGTTTTTACAAAGTAAATTCTGCCTAATGTTATGTTACTGCTAATTCTAGTGGCTTGTAACAAATCACCTGTATTTGACTTGATTCTTGTAGCTTGCTCATGTAGAGCAACAGTACAACTTGTATGGTCTATCCCTAATATTTTCTTAGCAAAATGAATAAATAATAAAATGTCTAGATACCAGAAAATAAAAAAAAAAAGAAATTAGCAATGCATATTACATTCATAAATTTGAAAGGTTTTGACATCAGCTCATATATTGATATTATACTTGTTATACGTTATAAATAGCAGGCTTTATATTTCATACAAATTATTATGTACTCTCATTTACATATATTATTACAAAGGCGCTTTTATCCCACCTACACTGGTGCTATACTATTTCCGCTCTGGTATTTCTCAGCGAATCAATGATGTTGGTCGCAAGAAGCCCTGGATCCCAATAACAATCTGTAAGAGGGTTCTTGTCTGTCATGTGCCTTTTATACTACTTATGTCTTCACTTCTAGGACCACAGTTGGGCACAATTGCTGCCTCTGCACTTTCTATAGCTCATGTTGTTAGCTAAATTTCAACTTAGTCATATGGGAGCTTTTTTTTGTGCAAGACAAAAAAAACATAAAAGAAAAACCGCAGTTATGACATTGTTTTATTTTTTTTATTCCATTATTGTTTTAATTATTTTTACATAAAATAATGTGTAAGGATAAAAGGTGATTTTAGTGTTTCTTTTTTGTTACATTTTTAACATTTAGTAAACTGATATTGCTGAAATAACAGTCTGTTATTATTGAATTTGTTATTATCTGTTATTATCAATTTTATATTGAGAGGCAGGCTATTAGATCCTGCTTCTGGCATGGTGGTTCAGTGGTTAGAATTGTTGCCTTGCAGTACTGGCCTCCTGGTTTGCTCTCCAAGGGCAACATTTGTATGGAGTTTGTATGTTCTCACTGTGTTTCTGGGTTTCCTAAGAGTACTCCTGAACATACTGATAAGGAATTTAGATTGTGACTAGAGATGAGCGAGTCGAATTTTTCCCGATGCTCGGGTGCTCGTTTCGAATAACGAACCTCATTGAGGTCAATGGGAGACTCGAGCATTTTTTGCAGGGGACCAAGGCTCTGCCTACGGAAGGCTGGGTGAAAACCTGTAAACCTCAGAAAATGATGGAAACACCACGAAATGGACAGGAAACAGGAGAGGCAGAATGCATGGATGCCTCTGAGGCTGCCTAATCCAACCATTACACCGAATTCTCGGGCAACAGCCTGGTGGTGACCCTCAAGGCTATAGTGCTCACCCAGACCATAAAAATTTAGCGTGGCCCTGTATGGCTGTGGCTACAGAGTGACCGAGATACACCGCGGGAGCAGGCGAAGCACATAAAGATTTATCGTGGCCCTGTATGGCTGTGACTACAGAGTGACCGAGTTACACTGCGGGAGCAGGCGAAGCACATAAAAATTTAACGTGACCCTGTATAGCTGTGACAACAGAGTGATCGCGTTACACTGCAGGAGCAGACGAAGCACATAAATATTTAGGGTGACCCTGTATGGCTGTGACAACAGAGTGACCGAGTTACACTGCGGAAGCAGGCGAAGCACATAAAAATTTTGCGTGACCCTGTATGGCTGTGACTACAGAGTGACCGAGTTACACTGCAGGAGCAGGCGAAGCACATAAAAATATAGCGTGACCATGTATGGCTGTGACTACAGAGTGACCAAGTTACACTGCGGGAGCAGGCGAAGCACATTAAAATTTAGCATGGCCCTGTATAACTGTGAGTACAGAGTGACCGAGTAACACTGCAGGAGCAGGCAAAGCACATTAAAATTTATTGTGGCCCTGTATGGCTGTGACTACAGAGCAACCGAGTTACAATGCGGGAGCAGGCGAGGCACATTAAAATTTATCGTGGTCCTGTATGGCTGTGACTACAGAGTGACCGAGTTACACTGCGGGAGCAGGCGAAGCACATTAAAATTTAGCGTGGCCCTGTATGGCTGTGGCCACAGAGTGACCGAGTAACACTGCAGGAGCAGGCGAAGCACATAAAAATTTATTGTGGCCCTGTATGGCTTTGACTACAGAGTGACCGAGTTACACTGCATGAGCAGGCGAAGCACATAAAAATTTATTGTGGCCCTGTATGGCTGTGACTACAGAGTGACCGAGTTACACTGCGGGAGCAGGCGAAGCACACTAAAATTTATCGTGGCCCTGTATGGCTGTGACTACAGAGTGATGAGTTACACTGCAGGAGCAGGCGAAGCACATTAAAATTTATCGTGGTCTTGTATGGCTGTGACTACAGAGTGACCGAGTTACACTGCGGGAGCAGGCGAAGCACATAAAAATTTATTGTGGCCCTGTATGGCTTTGACTACAGAGTGACCGAGTTACACTGCATGAGCAGGCGAAGCACATAAAAATTTATTGTAGCCCTGTATGGCTGTGACTACAGAGTGACTGAGTTACACTGCGGGAGCAGGCGAAGCACACTAAAATTTATCGTGGCCCTGTATGGCTGTGACTACAGAGTGATGAGTTACACTGCAGGAGCAGGCGAAGCACATTAAAATTTATCGTGGTCTTGTATGGCTGTGACTACAGAGTGACCGAGTTACACTGCGGGAGCAGGCGAAGCACATAAAAATTTATCGTGGCCCTGTATGGCTGTGACTACAGAGTGACCGAGTTGCACTGCCGGAGCAGGCGAAGCACATTAAAATTTAGCGTGGTCCTGTATGGCTGTGACTACAGAGTGACCGAGTTACACTGCGAGAGCAGGCGAAGCACATAAAAATTTAGTGTGGCCCTGTATGGCTGTGACTACAGAGTGACCGAGTTACACTGCAGGAGCAGGCGAAGCACATTAAAATTTATCGTGGCCCTGTATGGCTGTGACTACAGAGTGACCGAGTTGCACTGCGGGAGCAGGCGAAGCACATTAAAATTTATTGTGGTCCTGTATGGCTGTGACTACAGAGTGACCGAATTACACTGCGGGAGCAGGCGAAGCGCATTAAAATTTAGCGTGGCCCTGTATGGCTGTGACTACAGAGTGACCGAGTTACACTGCGGGAGCAGGCGAAGCACATAAAAATTTATCGTGGCCCTGTATGGCTGTGACTACAGAGTGACCGAGTTACACTGCGGGAGCAGGCGAAGCACATAAAAATTTAGCGTGACCCTGAATGGCGGCGGTGACAACAGAGTGATCGAGTTAGACTGAGATAGCAGGTGAACCACCCAAAAATTTAGCCTGACACAGCATCGCGGTGACAAAACCAATGTCTTTGTCCAACTGAGATTGCAGTCAAATGGCTGTAGGTGAGCCTCCCAAAAATTTTTTTTTGGAGAGTCTGAAGTCGACTCTCTGAAAAAAAACATTTTTATTGTCTGTGGTTGACGATCCTGAAAAATTGTTTTAGAGTGTCTGTAGTTGACGCTCCTGAAAAATTGTTTTAGAGTGTCTGTAGTTGACGCTCCTGAAAAATTGTTTTAGAGTGTCTGTAGTTGATGCTCCGGAAAAATTGTTTGGAGAGAGGCCTGTAGGTGGCCCTCCGGAAACATTGTCTTAAAAGAGTGCCAGTTGGCCCTCTAAAAAATTCCCTTTTGGGTCAGCGTTTGGCAATGAAGAGAAGGAGGAGGAGGAAAAGGAGTACAGGAGAGGAATCAGATACATAAGGAATTTTATTCTTTAGCTGCTTTCACCCGGAGGAGATTTGAATTCCGGTGAAATCCAGGCTTTGTTCATTTTAATAAGCGTCAGCCTGTCAGCGCTGTCAGTTGACAGGCGTGTACGCTTATCGGTGATGACGCGACCAGCTGCAGTGAATACCTGCTCTGATAACACGCTAGCGGCAGGGCAGCCCAGCACCTCCAAGGCGTACAGCGTCAGTTCAGGCCACGTGTCCAGCTTTGAAACCCAGTAGTTGTATGGAGAAGAGTGATCAGTCAGGACGTCAGTATGGTCAGCTAGGTACTCCCTCACCATCTTTCTGTACAGCTCCCCCCTACTCTGCCTAGACTCGGGACAGGTGACAGTGTCTTGCTGGGGTGACATAAAACTGGCAAAGGCCTTGGAGAGCGTTCCCCTGCCAGTGCTGGACAAGCTGCAGCTTGTCTCCTCTCCCGCGCTACTTGGCCCACAGAACCATGCCCTCTGCCGCTAGCGGCGTCAGATGGGAAGGATTGTTTCAGCTTGTGCACCAGGGCCTGTTGATACCTATTCACTCTCATACTCCTTTCCTCTTGAGGGACGAGTGTGGAAAGGTTCTGCTTGTACCGTGGGTCCAGGAGAGTGAACACCCAGTAATCGGTGTTTGAAAAAATGCTTCTAACGCGAGGGTCACGGGATAGGCAGCCTAACATGAAGTCTGCCATGTGCGCCAGAGTCCCAACACGCAAGAATTCACTCTCCTCACTGGCCTGACTCTCCATTTCCTCCTCCTCCTACTACTCTTCAGCCCATACACGCTCAAGAGTTAAGAAGGACTGAGCATTGGTAAACTCTTCTGTCTCGCCAACATTCTCCTCCTCTTCCTCCTCATCCTCATCCCCCTCCTCCAATACGAGCTGAGAAACAGACCTGAGGATGCTCTGGCTATCAAGCGACGTATCTTCTTCCCCCATCTCCTGTGACAAGCGCAAAGCTTCTGACTTCATGCTGAGCAGTGAGTTTTTCAACAGGCAAAGCAGCGGGATGGTGAGGCTGATAATGGCGGCATCGCCGCTGACCATCTGTGTTGACTC
>ONZH01029650.1:0-29254 GCA_900303285.1 Rhinella marina | reverse complement strand
TTTTGGCCCCATAACTGCCCAAATATGTTAAGTGTGCAGCGATTCTAAGAGTGACACCTGTCATCTGCATGTCATCTTCATGTCATACTGACTCACAGTATTGTTTCACTACCACAGCAGACTCCCTATGCGTGTTACTGCAAGGCACAGTGTTCTACACCACTATACAGGCTCTCTGCAGCCAGGAAGTAGACGTTTTTTTAACGCAATTCACAACAAATTCATTCTGATCTAATCAAATAGTTTCGGAAAATTCGGCGAACAGACCAAATAGAATTTTTAAAAACTTTGCTCATCTCTAATCACGCCACCAGAGACCTGTGCAAACCGCCTGTACCGCAGCCAGTACAACAGAAGGCTGGAAGAAAGACAGCAGGAGTGAGGTGAGTATGTTATTTATTTATTTATTTTTTTGTTTATGTACACTACTGGGGACACTATTTGTAAAAATGAACTACTAGGGGACCAGGCTATATTTAAAGAGACCAATACTGGGGGGAGGGGTATATTTAAATAATCCACTACTAGAGTGGGAATTATATTTAAAATGCCACAACTGGGGGTCAGTTTGTGTAAAGAGGCCACAAATCGGGGGCATTATATGTAAAGAGTAGTGTTGATCGAGCACCAAAGTGCTTGGGTGCTCGGTGCTTGGGTAGAACACTAGGTGATGTATGCAAAACAGAGAAATGAATCTGGATCGCACATCCTCGTGCTATGTTTTGATCTAGTTGCTTCTCAGCATAATTTAACATCGCTTCTCAGCGTAATTAATAGTATACTACCCCTCTGTCTTAGTGCACATGAGGCATTAGTATACGTTTTGATCAAAAAGCATAGGCCCACTCACCGCGCCAAGGTTGCCTCCTCGAGTGGGAACCTACTCTAAATTTGGCGCGGCGCTGCGCGGCGACCACCGGCGCCACAGCACCATACCGATAGGCGGCGAAGCTCAGCAGCCAGACAGCGCCCCCGCTGCCCAGCTAAGCCTCCCTGGCGCCGAGCTCCACCAACCCACCAGCACAGTACCAAGGCAACAATGGCCGCCGCGCAGCACCGCACCCAACCTTTCTCTGCTCTCAGGAACTCCAACTGAGAGAAAGTAGGAATTTATAGACCCTCATGCAGACACCTGCTAATTTAAAAACACCTGGGCCGATCATGATGATGATCAATACGTATACTAATGCCTCATGTGCACTAAGACAGAGGGGTAGTATACTATTAATTACGCTGAGAAGCGATGTTAAATTATGCTGAGAAGCAACTAGATCAAAACATAGCACGAGGATGTGCGATCCAGATTCATTTCTCTGTTTTGCATACATTGTGTAGGATCTTTCCTTTTTTTCATTCTGGTATCAGCACTCCTCCCCTTTCGGCCCAGGTGTTTTTAAATTAGCAGGTGTCTGCATGAGGGTCTATAAATTCCTACTTTCTCTCAGTTGGAGTTCCTGAGAGCAGAGAAAGGTTGGGTGCGGTGCTGCGCGGCGGCCATTGTTGCCTTGGTACTGTGCTGGTGGGTTGGTGGAGCTCGGCGCCAGGGAGGCTTAGCTGGGCAGCGGGGGCGCTGTCTGGCTGCTGAGCTTCGCCGCCTATCGGTATGGTGCTGTGGCGCTGGTGGTCGCCGCGCAGCGCCGCGCCAAATTTAGAGTAGGTTCCCACTCGAGGAGGCAACCTTGGCGCGGTGAGTGGGCCTATGCTTTTTGATCAAAACGTATACTAATGCCTCATGTGCACTAAGACAGAGGGGTAGTATACTATTAATTACGCTGAGAAGCGATGTTAAATTATGCTGAGAAGCAACTAGATCAAAACATAGCACGAGGATGTGCGATCCAGATTCATTTCTCTGTTTTGCATACATTGTGTAGGATCTTTCCTTTTTTTCATTCTGGTATCAGCACTCCTCCCCTTTCGGCCCAGGTGTTTTTAAATTAGCAGGTGTCTGCATGAGGGTCTATAAATTCCTACTTTCTCTCAGTTGGAGTTCCTGAGAGCAGAGAAAGGTTGGGTGCGGTGCTGCGCGGCGGCCATTGTTGCCTTGGTACTGTGCTGGTGGGTTGGTGGAGCTCGGCGCCAGGGAGGCTTAGCTGGGCAGCGGGGGCGCTGTCTGGCTGCTGAGCTTCGCCGCCTATCGGTATGGTGCTGTGGCGCCGGTGGTCGCCGCGCAGCGCCGCGCCAAATTTAGAGTAGGTTCCCACTCGAGGAGGCAACCTTGGCGCGGTGAGTGGGCCTATGCTTTTTGATCAAAACGTATACTAATGCCTCATGTGCACTAAGACAGAGGGGTAGTATACTATTAATTACGCTGAGAAGCGATGTTAAATTATGCTGAGAAGCAACTAGATCAAAACATAGCACGAGGATGTGCGATCCAGATTCATTTCTCTGTTTTGCATACATTGTGTAGGATCTTTCCTTTTTTTCATTCTGGTATCAGCACTCCTCCCCTTTCGGCCCAGGTGTTTTTAAATTAGCAGGTGTCTGCATGAGGGTCTATAAATTCCTACTTTCTCTCAGTTGGAGTTCCTGAGAGCAGAGAAAGGTTGGGTGCGGTGCTGCGCGGCGGCCATTGTTGCCTTGGTACTGTGCTGGTGGGTTGGTGGAGCTCGGCGCCAGGGAGGCTTAGCTGGGCAGCGGGGGCGCTGTCTGGCTGCTGAGCTTCGCCGCCTATCGGTATGGTGCTGTGGCGCCGGTGGTCGCCGCGCAGCGCCGCGCCAAATTTAGAGTAGGTTCCCACTCGAGGAGGCAACCTTGGCGCGGTGAGTGGGCCTATGCTTTTTGATCAATACGTATACTAATGCCTCATGTGCACTAAGACAGAGGGGTAGTATACTATTAATTACGCTGAGAAGCGATGTTAAATTATGCTGAGAAGCAACTAGATCAAAACATAGCACGAGGATGTGCGATCCAGATTCATTTCTCTGTTTTGCATACATAGAACACTAGGTGATGCTTGAGTGCTCTACAGAGCACCCGAGCACAATGGAAGTCAATGGAAGTACCAGAGCACTAAACCAGGCACCCCCTGCTCTGAAGAGGGGAGGGTGTCTGGTTCATAGGAAAAGGTCAGAAAATGATGGAAACACCACTGAAATGGTTTGCGAACAGCATGGAGAGGATGTCTGGATGCATCTTGGACTCTCAACTATTTAGGATGTTCAAACGTTATACAGCAGACGTAGCGCAGGTAATATCACCGTCACTAACGGCAGAAAATATTACACTGTATGTCAGAGGTATTTAGGATGTTCAAATGTTATACAGCAGATGTAGCGCAGGTAATGTCGTCTTGATTAGTGGCAGAAAAAAATACACCAGATGTCAGGTATTTGGGATACACAAATGTTATACAGCACACGCTGCGCAGGTGGTGTTAAGGTCAGGCAAACTTGCGCTATTTTTGTCCTCCCCCCCAAAAAAAAAATATTGCAGCCAGATATAACAATAGTCCTTAAAAGGACTTTTGGGTCTTTTAAACAGAACAACTAGCCCTGCCTAGCCAATTTCTATCCTTTCACCATCTGTCCCTCCTTGTGCAAATGTTATACAGCAGACGCAGCGCAGGTAATGTCGCCTTGATTAGCAGCAGAAAACAATACACCGGCTGTCAGGTAGTTGGGATACACTAACGTTATACAGCACACGCTGCGCAGGTAGTGTTTATGTCAGGCAAACTTGCACAATTTTTGCCCCCCCCCCAAAAAATAAAAAAATAAAAAAATATTGCAGCCAAATATAAAAATAGTCCTCAAAAGGCCTTTTGGTTCTTTTAAACAGAAAAACTAGCCCTGCCTAGCCAATGTCTATCACTACACTATCTGTCCCTCCTTGCAGCAGCTCTCCCTGACTTACAATGAGCCTGGTCACATGTCACTGGGTGCTATATAGCACCAAATGACGCATTCCCGGCCAGCCATTCACTGTAATGCCAGTAGCCAACATGGCTACGGCATTACAGTGAATGCCAGTACTTCCCCGCATGCTGATTGGCTGTGTAGCAGCCAAGAAACGTGCAGGGAGAGGACTCGAGCATGGCGCTCGAGCACCGTGATGTGCCGAGCAGCGCCATGCTCGCACGAATATAGTGTTTCGGGCGAGCATGCTCGCCCAACACTAGTAAAGAGGGCACTACTGTGGGCATCATATGTAAAGAGACCACATCTAGAAGGCATTTTATGTATAGAGGTCACTTTGGGGGGCATTATATGTGTACTGGGTGACATTTTATGTAATGAGGCAACTACTGGGGGCATTGGATGTTAAGAGGGCACTACTGCTGGGCTTTATATGTACACAGGGCACTACTGGTGGGGCATTATTGTTATGATTTCACCTGAAGAATCAATACTGATGGTAGGAAATGTCTATCCCTATCTGCACCCCTGACTATCCTGTCGTACGCTAGCCCTGATGGTGGACTGCGCACTGACCACCAACTCCCTAACTCACTCCTGAACTGTCCCAAAGATAGGATAGAGGGGCAGAAAGACAAGGAGGAAAGAGACCCAAAGACCTCAAAACCCAAACTAAGGAAATCTACCACCAGAGCAAAAGGTGAAACTGCAAGACCAAACTGATAAAGGAAAAGGAGAAAACAGATATGCGGCACACTACAACACTCACAGTGCAGCAAAAGGAAAAGAAAGATGGGCGAGATAATAAACAATACAAAACACAACCTTTGCAAAACACACCAAAAGCAAAGGACAAAACAACAAGTTATATACTCGCACAAAATCTTCACACAATACACAAAGCCTCTTCTAGGCGCTAGATCAAAAATAGAAATCACCTCCACTCCTGTAAGCTGGTCTCTTGTGGCAAACACATGCGAGCACCAGCATTGAATGAATGGACTGGCAGCTATTTAAACTAACCGGGCGTCGCCAGATAAAGTGCTCAGCACCAGAGGTAAAATTAGACTTCCAAAAGGGCTCCAGCAAAATGGCTTCGCCCATGCATGCCTGGACCCAAAATGTAAACAAACACAAAATCAGCGGCGTCTAAACCGTACGGGCCTAACATTACCCCCCCCTTCTTGAGGGGAGACCTCCGGACCCCCATCACCTGCTCTACCAGTGAATCGCCTATGATAGGCCCTGATAAGCCTGGGTGCTGACACATCGCTTGCCTTGACCCAGGAATTGTCCTCCGGGCCATACCCCTTCCAGGCCACCAGGTACTGCAAATTGCCCCTAAGCCACCTAGAGTCAAAAATGTGTGATATCTCATATTCATCACCAGAAACCGGGGGAACAATGGGATCCGGACCAGAAGGTGACCTGTTAACTTTTTTTAACAGTGACACATGGAACACCGGATTAATCTTCCATGTGGGTGGAAGCTTCAATTTAACGGCAGCCGGATTTACAATCCGCAAGACTTCGAAGGGACCAACAAACCTTGGCCCTAGCTTTCTACACGGTACTTTAAGCTTAATATTGGCAGAGGAAAGCCAAACTTTCTCTCCCACACTAAACCTGGCTTCTGTCCTGTGAACATCAACCCTTCTCTTCGTCTTTCTGTTAACCGCAGTAATTTTCCTTCTAACCCGAGCCCATACATCCTCCAACTTTCTGGAAAATGACTCTTCCCTGGGCACAGAAGATGCAATAGAAGAGAAGGTACCAAACACAGGATCTCTACCGGCGCAACAAAAAAAAGGGGAAACTTCAGTGGTGGATGAGCGGTGGTTATTCAAAGCGAATTCTGCTAGAGGCAGAAACTCAGACCAGCGCTCCTGATTATCAGCTACATAGCATCTCAAGAACTGCTCGACGTCCTGATTCTTACGCTCTGTTTGACCATAGGACTGCGGGTGAAACCCTGAAGAAAAAGAAAGTTTAATGGCCAGTCTATTGCAGAAAGAACGCCAGAATTTGGCAATAAATTGAGGACCCCTATCAGAGACTATATCAATTGGCAAGCCATGAAGTCTGACAACTTCTTTAATAAAGGTTTTGGCCAGCGTAACAGCATTAGGTAGTCTATTAAAAGGCACATTTTACTAAATCTGTCAACGACAACCCATATGACGGTATGGTTTTCGGATACTGGCAGGTCAGTAACGAAATCCATCGAGATGTGTGTCCATGGGACCTCCGGAACCTGTAGGGGACACAGTAATCCGGAAGGCCGCGCATGAGACACTTTAGCTCGTGCACATACCGTACACCCCTGCACCAATATCCTGACCTGTTTACGCCAATTCGGCCACCAAAAGTGCCTGCCAATCAGTCTAAGGGTCTCTGCCACCCCAGGGTGGCCTGCCAAACAAGATGCATGGCACTCTTCGTAAAGTCTGGACCTTAGCTGTGCAGGGACAAACAGCTTTCCGCAGGGAACCGAAGCCGGAGCCTCTCCCTGCCCCTCCAAAATCACCCTCTCAAGATCCATGTCCAGAGCTGCCACCACTATCCCTTCCCTAAGGATGTGTTCCTGGACCTCCTCATGCACTTTGGGAAGAAAGCTCCTCGACAATGCATCCGCCGGGACATTCTTAGTCCCTGGAACGTAAGTCACAACAAAATTAAATCTTGCGAAAAACAGTGCCCACCTTGCTTGCCTAGGATTGAGCCTTTTAGCGTTTTCAAGGTAAATTAGATTTTTGTGATCCGTGAGCACCTGGATGGGATGTTTAGCCCCCTCCAAAAAATGCCTCCAATGCTCAAACGCTAACTTCATAGCAAGCAACTCCCGATTACCGATATCGTAATTAATTTCGGAAGTATTAAATTTTTTGGAAAAGAAGGCACAGGGACGACGTACATTATTCACTTCTTGAGATAGAACCGCTCCTACTCCCACAGAGGATGCATCTACCTCCACCACAAATGGTTTGGACTCATCTGGTTTGTTTAGGAAGGTGTCAGAGCAAAATTTCTCTTTAAGTGTCTTAAACGCTTCCTTTGCTTCAGAGGACCACATTTTAACATTAGCTCCTTTTTTGGTTAGGTCGGTGATGGGTTTGGCAATCACTGAGAAGTTTTTAATAAATTGCCTGTAGTAATTGGCGAATCCCAGGAACTTTTGAATCGCCTTAAGATTCTCAGGCTGAGGCCACTCCATCACCGCCTTCACCTTCACAGGATCCATCCTGAATCCCTCCCCAGAGATAATAAAGCCCAAGAAGTTCAGCTGTTGCACAGCAAATAAGCATTTCTCTGGTTTGGCGAACAATGAATTATTCCTAAGGAGCATTAAAACCTTCCTTACCAGGACCCAGTGGTTCTCAAGATCACCAGAAAAAATAAGGATGTCATCCAAGTAAACTATAACACCATTTCCCAGCACAGAACTCAGTACGTCATTCATAAAGTGCTGGAAAAATGCAGGCGCATTGGTGAGGCCAAAGGGCATCACCAAATTTTCAAAGTGTCCTAACGGTGTATTAAACGCCGTTTTCCATTCATCACCCTCCCGAATACGGAGTAGATTATAAGCTCCTCTTAAATCAATCTTAGAGAACCACTGAGCATTAGACACTTGATTCAGCAAATCAGGAATTAACGGCAATGGGTACGGATCACGCACAGTTATCTTATTTATCTCTCTAAAATCTAGACACGGTCTCAACCCCCCGTCCTTCTTCTTCACAAAGAAGAACCCAACCGCTACCGGAGAACTGGAAGGACGTATGTGACCAGCAGCTAAGCTTTTCTCAATGTATTGTTTCAATGACTCTCTTTCCGGAATGGACAGATTATACAATCGTGATTTGGGCATCTTAGCTCCCGAAACAAACTCAATGGTACAATCGGAAGACCTGTGAGGGGGCAGACATTGAGACTCTTTTTCAGAGAACACGTCCCAGAAATCCCTGATTTGAGGAGGTAACTCATAATTAAGGACAGCAGCAATAAGTTTTCCATCGACCTCTAAACTCGACTCAATACCCCAGGACAAAGTTCCAGAGGTCCAATCAATGTTAGGATTGTGTTGGCGGAGCCAAGGTAATCCCAATACAATGGTACAGGGAAGGCCCGCAAGAACATACAAATCAACACATGACTTATGCTCACCATCCAAACAAATACAAAGTCGCTTAACTTGAGCAGAAACAGAACATTGCTGCAATGGGGTATTATCAATTGCTATCAACGGCACAGGATTAACCAGGGTTTCAGTGGTAATATGATTCTGAGTAACAAACGCTTCATCAATTAAATTTACTGCGGATCCGCAATCTATAAGGACATTAAACTCATGCTTAACCCCATTGATTTCAGAAAATCCCGGGAAGAACAACCCATCAGAGCGTAAAAATGCCACTCTAAAAGAAGATGGACTGGGTTCACCCTTTCTGAAATTTTTCCCGCGACGCTTATAGCAAAAACGTGCAATATGTCCGACTTTACCACAATAATGACACACAGTGGGGGTTAACCTCTGATGTACATTGATACAATTTTTATCCGTTCTCCCCACCTGCATAGGTTCATCCATAGCAGAGCAGGCTGGGGGAACGAAGTTCCGGACGGTGGTCTGATTGAACCTCTCTCTGAGACGTCTGTCCGCCCGAATAGCGGCGGACATAGCGTCCTCAAGAGACTTCGGTTCAGGGAAAGAAATCAACAGGTCTTTTAACCTGTCACTTAAACCTGCATGGAACTGGCTCCTTAAGGCCGGATCGTTCCATTCCAACTCAGAAGACCACCGCCGAAACTCAGTGCAGTAGACCTCCGCATCACGAGACCCCTGAACGAGAGCACGTAAACTAGAATCTGCCGTGCGCCTACGGTCAGGGTCATCATACAACAATCCAAGTACTTCAAAAAACTCATCTACAGACCCCAAGCATAGTGCAGTTTTTGGCAACGAGAACGCCCAGATCTGGGGATCCTTTCTAAGCAGCGACATAACAATGCCCACCCTCTGTCGCTCCGAACCTGAGGACTCCGGGCGTAAAGCAAAATACAAAAGACAAGCATTTTTAAATGTAAAAAATTCCTCCCTGGCACCAGAAAATGTGTCAGGGAGTTTTACCTTAGGTTCCACCGTCCTGGAACCGGATGCTTGAACGGAAGTCAGCTGCGTCTGGAGAACTGTCACCATCTGAGATAGACTCTGGACTTCACGGAAGAGGTCGCTTGTAGACAACATCTTGAGATCTACTGCCAATGGTATGGGCTGGTGCTACTGTTATGATTTCACCTGAAGAATCAATACTGATGGTAGGAAATGTCTATCCCTATCTGCACCCCTGACTATCCTGTCGTACGCTAGCCCTGATGGTGGACTGCGCACTGACCACCAACTCCCTAACTCACTCCTGAACTGTCCCAAAGATAGGATAGAGGGGCAGAAAGACAAGGAGGAAAGAGACCCAAAGACCTCAAAACCCAAACTAAGGAAATCTACCACCAGAGCAAAAGGTGAAACTGCAAGACCAAACTGATAAAGGAAAAGGAGAAAACAGATATGCGGCACACTACAACACTCACAGTGCAGCAAAAGGAAAAGAAAGATGGGCGAGATAATAAACAATACAAAACACGACCTTTGCAAAACACACCAAAAGCAAAGGACAAAACAACAAGTTATATACTCGCACAAAATCTTCACACAATACACAAAGCCTCTTCTAGGCGCTAGATCAAAAATAGAAATCACCTCCACTCCTGTAAGCTGGTCTCTTGTGGCAAACACATGCGAGCACCAGCATTGAATGAATGGACTGGCAGCTATTTAAACTAACCGGGCGTCGCCAGATAAAGTGCTCAGCACCAGAGGTAAAATTAGACTTCCAAAAGGGCTCCAGCAAAATGGCTTCGCCCATGCATGCCTGGACCCAAAATGTAAACAAACACAAAATCAGCGGCGTCTAAACCGTACGGGCCTAACATTTATAGTTACTAGGGAGTAAAACAGGATGATTACCAAGTTGGAGCATGAAAGGAGGCATCAATTTTAAATTATGCAGAAAAAAGTTGTGGTCAGGAGACGTCACCTGCCGTGATCTTTGCAGGACTGAGATAAAAAGGAAAGAGAACGACTCCAGCCAGAGGAGACATCACCTATAAGTCACTAGCTGGGTGCCTAAATGGGATTATTAATGACTGGGTCATGGTGTAGCAGTATTAATTTGGCATTTCTAAAGTGTTATTATTGGCAATATTGCTCATATTTTATTTTGTTAGGTGTGTGATTAACCTCCGGTACATCAATGCCAGTTTCCCCAGTTGGTATAAGCAATTGCCAAGACTGTGTATGCGAGATGGAGGGATGAGTCCCTTTCTTGCAGCTGACCAAGGGATGCAACTGTCTCTTCTTACTTTAGCTATGTAATAGCTCTGAAGCATCCACAATATCATACATCCTGTGAACAGAGATACCTTCCTATTGTTTGGGTATGGTGGGTGCCATCATTGAGATATGGGAACTCTTACTTTATTTCTCAAGCTTCAATTATTCCCATTGTCAGGTTTTTGAGTTGGACATACAAATGGAAAAGGTGGATCTTCCCATTTATATACAATAACCTGACAATGGGAATAATTGAGGGACGTGGTGTTTGAACTAATAAATGGAAAATGTGCATGAATAATCTGACAATGGGAATATAGGAGGAATGAAATGTTGGACATACAAATGAAAAAAGTGGATCTTCCCTTATATATACAAAAACCTGACAATGGGAATAATTGAGGCTTGAGAAATAAAGTAAGAGTTCCCATATCTGAATGATCTAAATATAGAGGAATGCACACTGCTAACTATGAAGTTTAACGTTTGCAACCAATCAACCAGTTCAGAAATAATTTACATATGGACATTAAATATCCTGCACTCTTCAATAAGGCCAATACTAGGAGGAGTGGGGCCTATATAAGTCCAAGAGGAAAGGAGATGTGTCATCCCTGATGAAGGAATACGCTTTATTCCGAAACTAGTCGGATCAATCTTGGCCCCTACAGGCACCCGTACTCAACGTGTGACGTCACACTGAAGTTTTTCCTAGACAACAGCCGGCAGAGTTTCCCACGTGCACGCTTGCTTCCGGCCAGAGCAGCGGGTCTACCATGGATGCACTCAAGAAGAGGAACGCAGGAACAACATTTTTTAAAAAAATCTAGGACTCAGCCATGTTTTTGTGATTTGGAGATTACAAACAAACAGGTATACTGTATGTTTATGGCTATTTCTTGATCAGAATACAGTAAATGACATTGCAGTTTACTTTTCACAGTGCTATACATTACCAGCCTTACCTTTGCTTTTTTGCCTGAGGCAGAGGTGTTGAATTTGGAATTTAATTGCCTTTTTACCAGCGCAGATACCTTTTACTTATATACTCTATATTGCTTATACTTTGGTGAGTGTGGGCGACCTCACTTTTTTAAGTTATCTTCCAGCGGGCCCCAAGACCGATTTATACATTATAAATAAATAAATAAATGAATATATATATATATATATATATATATATATATATATATATTATTAATTTTTTTGTTAGGCACACCCTAAAGCCGCAGGTGATACTCTAATTTGTTTTAACCTTAGTATTTATTTTTTTTTTTACTAGTGCTACTTACTTATCCAGCCTATTGTTGCCCATTTGCACTTAGGGGTGTACTCACTTTTGTTGCCAGTGGTTTAGACATTAATGGCTGTGTGTTGATTTATTTGGGGGGAAAACCAAATTTACACAGTTATACAAGCTGAAAAGATATAATGCTAATATATATACAGTGCCTTGCTAAAGTATTCAGCCCCCTGGAACTTTTCAACCTTTTGACACATTTCAGGCTTCAAACAAAAACATTTTTGGTGAAGAATCAACAACAAGTGGGTCAAAATTGTGAAGTGGAACGAAATTCATTGGATCATTTAAACTTTTTTTGTAATAATAAAACTGGAAAGTGGGGCGTGCAAAATTATTCGACCCATATACTTTCAGTTCAGAAAACTCACTCCAGAAGTTCATTGAGGATCTCTGAATGATCCAATGTTGTCCTAAATGACCGATGAAGATAAATAGAATCCACCTGTGTGTGTAATCAAGTCTCCGTATAAATGCACCTGCTCTGTGATAGTCTCAGGGTTCTGTTTAAAGCACAGAGAGCATCATGAAGACCAAGGAACACACCAGGCATGTCCGTGATACTGTTGTGGAGAAGTTTAAAGCCAGATTTGGATACCAAAAGATTTCCCAAGCTTTAAAGGGATTCTGTCAGCAGCATTTCACATATTGAGTTATTTATACCATCGGATTCGGCCAGTTATAAGCAGTTCTAAATTGTAATTGTTATAGGTCACAGAGGCAGTTTTTGTGTTAAAAAAAGATTTTTAGTAGCTGTCACTCACTATTATAAGGAGCCCAAGGGGAGTTGCCAACCGTTGCAGGAGCCCGGGCTCGGCGATTCCTTGGAGCCCAGGCACGCCCACCTACTTAATATTCACTTCACTGACTCGCTCAGTGAAGCTTCGGCACGGACGAAATCCCGCGCATGCGCAGTACATCAGGAGAGGCCAGTGCCCGCAGACTGCACGGGCGCAGGCCTCTTGATGTACTGCGCATGCGCGGCATTTCGTCCGTGCCGAAGCTTCACTGAGCGAGTCAGTGAAGTGAATATTAAGTAGGTGGGCGTGCCTGGGCTCCAAGGAATCGTTAAGCCCGGGCTCTTGCAACGGTTGGCAACTCCCCTTGGGCTCCTTATAATAGTGAGTGACAGCTACTAAAAATCATTTTTTTAACACAAAAACTGCCTCTGTGACCTATAACAATTACAATTTAGAACTGCTTATAACTGGCCGAATCCGATGGTATAAATAACTCAATATGTGAAATGCTGCTGACAGAATCCCTTTAAACATCCCAAGGAGCACTGTGAAAGCGATCATATTGAAATGGAAGGAGTATCAGACCACTGCAAATCTACCAAGACCCGGCCGTCCCTCTAAACTTTCATCTCAAACAAGGAGAAGACTGATCAGAGAGGCAGCCAAGAGGCCCATGATCACTCTAGATGAACTGCAGAGATCTACAGCTGAGGTGGGAGAGTCTGTCCATAGGACAATAATCAGTCCAACACTTCACAAATCTGGCCTTTATGGAAGAGTGGCAAGAAGAAAGCCATTTCTCAAAGATATCCATAAACAGTCTTGTTTACAGTTTGCCACAAGCCACCTGGGAGACACAGCAAACATGTGGAAGAAGGTGCTCTGGTCAAATGAATCCAAAATCGAACTTTTTGGAAACATAGCAAAACTATATGTTTGGTGTAAAAGCAACACAGCTCATCACCCTGAACACACCATCCCCACTGTCAAACATGGTGGTGGCAGCATCATGGTTTGGGCCTGCTTTTCATCAGCAGGGACAGGGAAGATGGTTAAAATTGATGGGAAGATGGATGGAGCCAAATACAGGACCATTCTGGATGAAAACCTGTTGGAGTCTGCAAAAGACCTGAGACTAGAACGGAGATTTATCTTCCAACAAGACAATGATATCAAACATAAAGCAAGATCTACAATGGAATGGTTCAAAAATAAACATATCCAGGTCTTAGAATGGCCAAGTCAAAGTCCAGACCTGAATCCAATTGAGAATATGTGGAAAGAGCTGAAAACTGCTGTTCACAAACGCTCTCCATCCAACCTCAAAAAGCTTGAGCTGTTTTGCAAGGAAGAATGGGCAAGAATTTCAGTCTTTAGATGAGCAAAACTGATAGAGACATACCCCAAGTGACTTGCAGCTGTAATCGCAGCAAAAGGTGGCGCAACAAAGTATTAATGCAAGGGTGCCGAATAATTTTGTACGCCCCACTTTTCAGTTTTATTATTACAAAAAAGTTTAAATGATCCAATAGATTTCTTTCCACTTCACAATTGTGACCCACTTGTTCTTGATTCTTCACTAAAATTTTAAAATGTTATATCTTTTTGTTTAAAGACTGAAATGTGGCAAAAGGTTGAAAAGTTCCAGGGGGCCAAATACTTTCACAAGGCACTATGCACTATATATATATATATATATATTATATATATATATATATATATATATATATATATATACAGTGAAACCTCCCGAGCAGACCACTTCTATGAGAAGACCCCCCCCTCCCGATTTTTTTTGCGACCGATTTTCCCCCAATGCATTTCTATGGACAATGCCTCTCTTTTAGCAGACCACCCCCTGATCCGACCCCCAACCGCACTTTTTGTACATATTTGTTGTTGGAAACCCCCCTATAAAGACCAGAAGCAGAGAACACATACCGATATCAGCGCTGACAGCTGATGCAGAAGGAGGATAGAGAGAGCTAGCGCGGGAGCCGGACGACACATCATTGGAGAGCAGAAGAAGGAGGCGTGGCTATCTCACTGAGAGGAAGAAGAAGGCGCCATAGAGTTTAGGCCGCGGGACCACGCAAGCACCAGGAGACTGTAAGATCTACAGTACTGTACTGTACAGTGCCTAGGTGATGTCATCAGGGGGATCAGGAAAGTCAGGGGGGCCTAGATGGGGACCAGGGATGTTGGGGGTATCTATCATGGCGACCAGGAATGTCATAGGAGGCCATATTGATTACAAGAGATGCAATGGGGGGGCCATATTGGGGACCAGGGATGCTATGGAGGGGCCATATGGGGACCAGGGATGCTATGGGGGGACCATATGAGGACCAGGGATGCTATGGGGGGGCCATATGGGGACCAGGGATGCTATGGGGGGCCATATGGGTACCAGGAATGCTATGGGGGTGCATATGGGGACCAGGGATGTCAGAGGGGGCCATATTGATTACAAGAGATGCTATGGGGGGCCATATGGGTACCAGGGATGCTATGGGGGGCATATGAGGTCCAGGGATGCTATGGGGGGCATATGAGGACCAGGGATGCTATGGGGGGCCATATGGGGACCAGGGATGCTATGGGGGGCATATGGGGACCAGGGATGCTATGGGGGGCCATATGGGGACCAGGGATGCTATGGGGGTGCATATAGGGACCAGGGATGTCAGAGGGGGCCATATTGATTACAGGAGATGCTATGGAGGGCCATATGGGGACCAGGGATGCTATGGTGGGGCATATGAGGACCAGGGATGCTATGGGGGGGCCATATGGGGACCAGGGATGCTATGGGGGGCCATATGGGGACCAGAGATGCTATGGGGGGCCATTTGGGGACCAGGGATGTCAGAGGGGGCCATATTGATTACAAGAGATGCTATGGGGGGCCATATGGGGACCAGGGATGCTATGGGGGGCATATGAGGACCAGGGATGCTATGGGGGGCCATATGGGGACCAGGGATGTCAGAGGGGGCCATATTGAGGACCAGGGATGCTATGGGGGCCATATTGGGAAGCAGGGATGTTGTCCCATTAAACACATGTTAAAATACATGATTGTGTGCTCTATCATCATTATTTATGTTTAAATGTATACTGCACATGTTCCTGCTTCAAGTAGACACTTCATTCTGCATTTTCTATACTTTTTTCTTTGACTAGACCACCCCCATAAAAGACCGATTTTTTTGTGCAAAAAAGTGTGGTCGGCTCATAGAGGTTTCACTGTATATATATTTATATAATATATTAATAGCATATACAGCCAATGACAAGTACGATCCGTAGGGCCACCTTAACTTTTAAGTATTTTTCAGTAAAATATACATAATATAGTACCTCAATGTATAAATGTCATTTGCAAGTCTAAGACCAATAAAAATTTGCATTTCTCCTTGGCTGTGACTGTGTGTAAAACATTTCTAAGCTTCACTAATGTAAACTACAAATGTCAGATTTTCATTTCCTAAATTGCCCAAAGGATTTCTGTCAAACAATTTTACCTTTGAAAACTATCTCTTGTGAATACCATATATGACTAGCATAATTCATTGTTGTCATACAGCCAGAAAATGAAAGCTCATGATATTCTAAATATGGATACATGTAGACACAGATAATATCACGCTTTGATGTAGAATTAAAACTGATTAGATTTTGTAACCATTTTCTCCTCTAACTAAGATTCATAATTTGTATGAAAATATAGAATTATACTATCATCTGCTCAGAGCAAAAGCATTTTAAGGTTTTTAAAAGAATAAGGAAATACTGTTTAAATATATTCTTTACTATTTCAAAAAGAGGCTATGTGCCTATGGCACTTGATCAACAAAGAAATGGCAAAAATATCAATTCACTCAATCAAATACCAACAAGATCAAATGTAATTTGCAAAGTTGTATAATAATGGGAATGACCAAAATTCAATATTATTTCTGCAGTCAGAATTTATCTACAAGCTGAGTTGTGCATAAGAGATTAGACATTTATTTCAAATTCAGTTTAGGGTACAATTCACCAAATTTCTCAAAAAAATCCTTTTGGGTATGAATCAATTCTGCTTATATCAAAAGTACTATTAAAGGCAGAGAGAGACCCACAAGTAAAACTCCACTGGAAAAGAGATTTGCAAGTTATTTTTTTTTTGCCAAAATGACAAAAGTACTGATTATCCCATATCACAAGTCTCTGAATGGGATGTGCAAGTCAGTTCTCCTTCAAAAAGGGCAAGAAAAAAAATAGTTTTTCAAGAGACTATTGCCTAACCTTGGTAAGTGGCCTTTGCCGGGTTCTTGGGGGTGTTCTTTCTCATTAGGGAGACTGTCAAGTATACATGAGGAGTATTGTATTCCAGGCAACTCTATTCAGTGTCTTTGGGAAAAATATATGCAAATGAACATAACTTACTTCTACTGGCATCAGGTAGGCTTAGTGTTTTGGAGGAAAAGCTAAATTCAAAATTGTTTCCAGGAGAAAATCTGATGGGAGCCTTGAATTGTTTAATCAGCCCTTTTTCATAATAACATTTTGTACGTCTCTTTTCTAATACAGTATTATGTGTGGGCCTCTCTCTGATTTGCTTGAAATTAATCACAAGGTTTATCAGGATTAGAGATGAGCGAGCACTAAAATGCTTGGGTGCTCGTTATTCGAATCAAATTTTTCCCGATGCTCGGGTGCTCGTTTCGAATAACGAAACCCATTGAAGTCAATGGGAGACTCGAGCATTTTTTGCAGAGGACCGGGGCTCTGCCTAGGGAAGGCTGGGTGAAAACCTGGAAACCTTAGAAAATGATAGAAACACCACGGAAATGGACAGGAAACAGCAGGGGCAGCATGCATGGATGCCTCTGAGGCTGCCTAATCCCACCATTACCCCAAATTCTCGGGCAACAGCCTGGTGGTGACCCTCAAGGCAATTGTGCTCACCCAAACCAAGAAAGGTGAGGCACATGCCCATCACATGTTAGGAAAGCACCCAACTAGGTGCAACGAAGGTCCATCACCGCCTGCGGGTGACACCACTGCTCATGCTGGCACTGCTGTGCTATCCCCCGCCCTACGACGCAGGCATAAGCCTGACACAGCATGGTGACAGCGTAGTGACACCAACAAGTGACCAAGTTAGATTGAGGTAGCAGGTGAACCACCCAAAAATGTAGCCTGACAAAGCATGGCGGTGAACCCATAGTGACCAAGTTAGACTCAGGTGGCAGGTGAAACACCCAAAAATTTAGCCTGACACAGCATGGCAGTGACACCACCAATGCCTTGGTCAGACTGAGATTGCAGTCAAATGTCTGTAGGTGAGCCTCCCAAAAATTTGTTTTGGAGTGTCCGAAGTTGACCCTCCTAAAAAATTGTTTTGGAGTGTCTGTAGTTGACCCTCCTGTAAATTTTTTTTTGCTTTTTCCTGTTATTAGTTTATGTAAAACTCATGGCTGGTATCAGGGGCGTAGCTAGAACTGACTGGGCCCCACAGCAAAATTTTATATGGTGCCCCCCCTTCATGACTATCCTGGCATCCTATATGTGCATATGTAAGGGAGAGTTCACAGGGCAGGGGGCACACACAGTGCAGCATGGGGGGCACAGTACAAGGCAGGGGCACAGGACAGCATAGCAGGCACAGTGCATTATAGGGCGTACAGTACAGGGCAGGAGGCACACACTGTGTAGCATGGGGGACACAGTACAGGGCAGGGGGAAAAATACAGCACATGGGGTACAGTACAGGTCAGGGGGCACACAGTGCAGAATGGGGGGCACATACAGGGCAGGGGGCAAAATACAGCATAGGGGTACAGTACAGTGCAGGGGCACACAGTACAGGCCGGGAGGGCACGCACAGTAGAGCATATGGGGCACATGGCAGCTTACGGGGTACAGTACAGGGCAAGGAGTACAGTACAGGATAGGAGGCACACACTGTGCAGAATGGGGGGCACAGTACAAAGCAGGGGGCAAGATACAGCATAGGGGGTACAGTACAGTGCAGGGGCACACAGTACAGGCTGGGGGGGACACGCACAGTACAGCATATGGGTCACATGGCAGCATACGGGGCACAGTACAGGGCAAGGAGTACAGTACAGGATAGGAGGCACACACTGTGTGGCATGGGGGCACAGTACAGGGCAGGAGGAAAAATACAGCATGGGGTACAGGGCAGCATAGAGGGCACAATACAGCACAGGGAGTACAGGGCAGGGGGCACACATAGTGCAGCATAGGGGACACAGTACAAGGCAGGGGGTTCACACAGTGCAGCATAGGGGGCACAGTGCATTATAGGGGGTACATTACAGGGCAGGAGGCACACACTGTGTAGCATGGGGGGGCACAGTACAGGGCAGGGGGCAAAATACGGCATAGGGGGCAGGGGGCACGCATAATAAAGCATAGAGGGCACAATGCAACATAGGGGGTACA
Source organism: Rhinella marina (assembly GCA_900303285.1). Lineage (NCBI taxonomy): Eukaryota > Metazoa > Chordata > Amphibia > Anura > Bufonidae > Rhinella > Rhinella marina. The sequence goes on along the minus strand of ONZH01029650.1, from coordinate 10,501 downwards.
GTACAGGGCAGGGGGCACACATAGTGCAGCATAGGGGACACAGTACAGGGCAGGGGGCAGAATACAGAATAGGGGGCACAGTACAGGGCGGGGGGCACAAATAGTGAAACATAGGGGGTACAATACAGGGCAGGGGGCAGAATACAGCATAGGGGGTACAGTACAGGGCAGGGGGCACACATAGTGCAGCATAGGGGACACAGGGCAGGGGGCAGAATGCAGCCTAGGGGGTGCAGTACAGGTCAGGGGCACAAACTTACCACTGTTGGTCAGGCTGGCAGTGAGTCTAAAGGTCTGCTGTATTGGCTGGCTGGCAGGCTGCAGCAATGCTCAGATGGCTGAGACAGCGCTGCTCTGGTTTGCTCCTGCTTCCTGGATGTCTGTTACAGCCAGAGCAGGAGGTCAGCTGGCACTACAAGAAAGGTGGAGGGGCATTTTCTTCATCATTGCCAATTACTTTTTCACCAACTGTTGTATGGCAATGATAAAGGGGAAGGTGAATCCACTGCCGAAGAAAAGTGTCATCCTCCTACAAGTCTCCACTTGTTCTCAATTGAAAAGGGGATGTTCTTGCCGTGGCCTTCCTCATAGTGGCCGCTTCTGCGGACGACAGAGGTGGTGTACCTACGGACAGCCTTACCAAACATGATGGCAGACAGGGAGACACTCCCTCATGTAGAATTGTTTTTTGAGTGTCTGTATTTCACGCTACTAAAAAATTTAGAGAGGGCCTGTAGGTGGCCCTCCGTAAACATTGTTTGTATAGAGCGTCAGTTGGCCCTCAGAAACATTGCCTTTTGGCTCAGCATTTCTGTGCGAAGAGGAGGAGGAGGGGTTGGAGGAAGAGGCATAATAAGTCTGAGAAACCGTGACCGAGGTAGGCCCTGCAATCCTTGGTGTGGACATTACATGAGTGGCCCCAGGGTCAGACTCGATCCCAGCCTCTACCAAGTTAACCCAATGTGCTGTCAGGGAGATATAGTGTCCCTGCCCGCCAGCCCTTGTCTACGTGTCCGTGGTTAGGTAGACCTCATCACTAACCGCGTTGGTCAGGGCACGAATGATGTTCTCTGACACGTGCTGGTGTAGGGCTGGGACGGCACATCGGGAAAAATAGTGGAGACTGGGGACCAAGTACCGAGGAACAGCCACCGCCATCAGGTTGTTGAAAGCCTCAGTCTCTACCAGTCTATAGGGCAGCATCTCCAGGCTCAACAATTTGGAGATGTGCATGTGGGTGGCTGGAATTGTATTTGCACTTGCGCTCAAATGTCTGCTGCAAAGACAGCTGAACGCTGCGCTGGGACACATTGGTGGAGGTTGTGGAGGATCGTGGAGGTGAAGGGTGGTTGTAGGGCGGGAGGCGCTCGTGCCGGGGTCCTGGGCGGGGGGTTGACTCACCGAGCCAGCATGTGATACAGGGGAAGGGGAAGTGGTGTGACCCGCAGGCGGTGAACGGCCTTGGTTCAACTGAGTCGGGTGTTTAGCACTCATATGCCTGAGCATGCTGGTTGTGGTTAGGCTGGTAGTGGTGGCTCCCCTGCTGATCCTGGTGTGGCATAGGTTGCACACCACAGTCCGTCGGTCATCCTCACTTTCTTTAAAAAACCTCCAGACTTGCGAACATCTAGGCCTCGGCACGGGAGTTTCACTCCGTGAAACAGTTGCTGATCTACTTGCTCTGGCCCTGCTTCTCCCTCTGGCCACCCCACTGCATTCTCCAACCTGTTCTGGTGCTGCACTTGCCTCCCCCTCAGAAGCACTGTCTTGACTAGGCTTACCAACCTAGCTCGAGTCAGTCACTTCATCATCTACCAGCTCTTCCTCCGATTCCTCACTCTGCTCCCCCCTCAGACTTACTGCACTGACAACTATGTCACTGTCTGACAACCGTGTCTCATCATCATCATCATCATCATCATCCGACAACTCTTCACGCACTACTTGCACTAAGTCCACACTCTCATCACCCACAGACTGCAAAAGTTCTAAATTTTGATCATCGGGACAGAGCAACTGTTCCGGTTGCTGCTGAGCAGTGGTTTGTGACCCTGGGAAGGGTCCTGAAAATAGTTCCTGGGAGTATGCTTGATCTGAATCCATATTTTCCATGGGGGGGCCAGGCTGGGGGGAATGAGGTTGAGCTGGAGGAGCCAGAGGTCTACTCCCTTGGCTAGCGTGGGTGGACTGCGTTGAAGACTGGGTGGTGGATAAATTATTGGATGCATTGTCAGCTATCCACGTCATCACCTGTTAGGGAGCGTAACTCTGCGGCGTTCCACTGCTCCCTCATCAGCATGTACAGTGTCACCCTGCCCAGGACCACGGCCTCTGCCTCCTACACTACTTGAACGCCCACGCCCATGCCCTCGTCCTAGACCCTTAGCCCTTTGGTCCAACATTTTGCATATTCACCAAACTGTCGAGTTAATATCTGAGGCCAAAACCGTATTCAGTAGACAGTAGAATTACTATCTGAGGCAAAAAAATGTAGTCTTTAGACTCCAGCTATTGCACTGCAAACCACTCAATTTTGCACTGGACTGTAGTTTATATAACTGAGAATAAAAATGTATTTTCTAGACTGCGGCTATTGTATCGCACACCTCACAATTGTTCACTGGACTGTAGTTTATATAATTGAGTGAAAAAAATTATTCTCTAGACTGAGGCTAGTGTATCACACACCTCACAATTGCTCACTGGACTGTAGTTTATATAATTGAGTGAAAAAAAATTATTCTCTAGACTGCGGCTAGTGTATCGCACACCTCACAATTGTTCACTGGACTGTAGTTTATATAATTGAGTGAAAAAAATTATTTTCTAGACTGCGGCAAGTGTATCGCACACCTCACAATTGTTCACTGGACTATAGTTTATATAATTGAGTGAAAAAAACTTATTTTATAGACTGACGCTGCTGTACAGCACACCTCACAATTATTCACTGGACTGTAGTTTATGTAACTGAGTGACAAAACGTATTCCCTAGACTGCACTACAGATCCCGGCAAGCCAAGGTACAGCAGCAGCAAAAATGAGTACTGAGAGGACTTTGGACAATTTCATTGGGGTCTGTGTGGACCATGTGCTGTCCCCTTTCTGCCACCAGTGCACAGTGTGCAGCCAAGATGGTGGTAGCTGCACTACAAGTCCCAGCCAGCAGCCGAGAGGAGGACAAAAAAAAATGTCGTTGTAGCCCTTAGAAGGAGCGTTGGGTTCTTTGTGGATGATTCCTGCCTAACCAGATTCTAATTTCACGCCCTAACAGTGTGCAGCCAAGATGGCAGTCACTGCACTACAATTCCCAGCCAGGAGTCAGGAGGAGACAAAAAAAAAAATGTGCTTGTAGCCCTTAGAAGGGCTGTTGGGTTCTTTGTGGGTGATTCCTGCCTAACCAACAACTAAATTCAGGCCCTAACACTCTCCCTGACAGAAAGCAGCTCTATCCCTAATCTCATGCAGACGGCGTATGACGCGAGCAGCGCGGGACCAGATTCTTATATTCCCAGGTCATCTGATCTGGCCAGCCAATCCCTGCTATCGACTTGTAGGGGCCCCACGTGATGCTAGGAGGTACCAAAGACTCTCCTGCATGTTGATTGGCTAAAAAAAGGCGGCTAACATGCAGGAAGAGGAAGTTGCCATTTCCTCGAGGATCGCGATATGCTTGTCCGAGTAGCGAGCATATGCGAATACCCTAATGCTTGAACGAGCACCAAGCTCGGGCGAGCATGTTCGCTTATCTCTAATCAGGATCCAATTTTTTTTTTTAGCAAATTCGGGAGGAATTCCAAAGTAGTAGAATCAGTTCGCTCATCTCTAGTGTAAAGTGCAAAGACATGGAATGTCTGCAGATTGTAAATGATAGCCTTTCAAGTGATGACTCCAACCTCCATAGCTACTATAACGCTCAGATATTAATAGTTGGTAGGAAAGAGAGGGACATATATATTTTTATTAATATTGCAGTACTAATAGTAATGGTGGTAGTGGCCACATTTTTCCTACTCCTTTTCTACCATATTAACTAGAGATGAGCAAAGTATTCAAAAGTTTGATTTGGCTGCTTCACAGTATTTTACAAAAACATTTGCTTTGTGACAAATCACTTCATCACAAAGTGCATTTCTTTGTAAGAAATGGGTACAATGACAGAGAGCTGTGATTGTTCCGATCCCCATCATTGTTCTTTACAGAATCTCAGGTAAAATCGACTCTTTACCACAAAGCATGATGAAATTCGGCTTTGCGGCAAATCACATTTATCCTGAAATTCAGATCAAAGTCCACTTAGAGGAATTCAATTCACTCAAGACTAATATTAACTCTTTTCGAACCAACCTGTTTGGAACTTGAAGATTAATCTTTTTTTTTTTTTTACTTTTTATATCATCACATTCCAAGAGCCATTATATTTTTATTTTTCCACATACATTGCTGTATGTATTTACCTTCTATTTTTAGTGGCACTATTTTTTGATCAATATAACATAGTAACATAGTTTATAAGGCCGAAAAAAGACATCTGTCCATCCAGTTTGGCCTGTTAACCTATAAAATAATCCAGAAGGCAAAAAACCCCTGTGAGGTAGAAGCCAATTTTCCCAACTTTAGGGGGAAAAAATCCTTCCCGACTTCAATCAGGCAGTCAGAATAACTCCCTGGTTCAACAACCCCTCTCTAGTAACTATAGCTTTTAATATTATTACACTCCAGATATACATCCAGGCCCCTCTTGAACTCTTTTAGTGAACTTACCATCACCACCTCCTCAGGTAGAGAGTTCCATTGAGTCAATGGAACCAGGGATTCCTAACCATTCTCCCAAGCTGGTACTTGCCTGGCCTTAAACTGTGTATCTTCTGTGATCTGACGAGTGCAGGTACATGCAGCTTAGAATAACCGTTGACTATAAATAAATTATTGATTAACTTTTTTTTCAACATTATGAGGGAACAAAAAAAAATAATTTAGATTTTTTTTTTATATTATGTCATTGTGTTGCATAGATTATGTTACAATGCACTTTTTGGAAAAAAAAGTAATTTGTTTTTCAATTGTCTGAAAGGCATAACTTTCCATTGATGGGGTGGTATGTTGACTTGCTTTCTGTGGAGTTGGTTGAGGGCTTGTTTTCTGTTGAGGTGTGTGAGGATTTGTTGAGTTTTTCTGTACAGTTGTGTGAGGGCTTGCTTTTTGTGGAGTTGTGTGAGGGTATGCTTTTTGTGGTAACCTTTTGGAGTACTGTACATACAATTGTCTCACTAAACATCCACTAACAAAGGGACTTAAAATATATATCTTTGATCATCTATGTAGTACAGTGTGTTATGATTCAATGTCAGTATTATACTGACAGGTAGCCTAGTAGACGCGGAACTCTTGCAAGATCTAATAAGCTTCAGTACTTAGAAGACCCAGTTAGGCATCTGACTGCCATTGTAATTATGAGTGTCCCCCTTATCGAGTATATTACAGCTAGATTGTGTGGCCGATGGAATTAGCTCAGTTGCTGTGCATATCCCTGTTTCACAGCTGTAAATTGAGGTATGACTCCTCACATTTTTGTACAGTTAAGTCAAAGTGCAGGAAAAAGTTAATAAAAACCTTTAGGTACCATTCAAATTAGGTGCCAATTTCATGCCAAAAGCCACCAGCAGCGACATTGCTTTGTTTTGTTTGCAATGGTGGGCTAATCTTTAGTTAATGTGCCCATGGACACGTACACATACTTTTTGGGTACTGCATCTGCATGGATGCCGCTGACAACCATATTGGGTATCTGCTTTTAGTTTCTCACCATTGAATTTTTCTCCAGCAGATCCACAGCATCCAAATTGAAATCCAAGAAACTGAAGGGGTTGCAGATTTTGCCTTTGCAAAATCCACCGTGTGAACCAGGCTTAAATGGGTCTTTAGTTAATTTTGTTTTTTTTTTTTGTTAATGAGTCCTTTTGACTCATAAATACATTTAGCACTGATGTATGCAACTGCATTTTATACAGCCGTATACATTTACCATTAAAACAAAACATGCTGTACATACATATGCTTTCTTACTCAGAATCCCTTTAATTGAAATGTAATGTCAGCTACACTTTTCTAGTTTGACGAAAATAATATATACGGTATATATTATTGAACAATGATTGACTGTAATCCTAATCATCGCTCATTACTCTGAATCATTTGTGTTTATGTGAACAGGTATTAATCCCAGCTTCAGTGACACTGTTGTTTAGTTAGCAGCAAAATATGTAAGACACGTCAAACTTTCACTATGGTGCATGAGTTTCAAGTACGGGAGTACAAGCAAATATGTTGGCCAGAAAGGAAGTAAAATGATGAATAATTATAACCTTGCATCTTCTGTGAGTCATATATTGCAAAGAGCCTTTGTTATCGATAGATAGATAGATAGATAGATAGATAGATAGATAGATAGATAGATAGATAGATAGATAGATAGATAGATGTTAAAACTATTTGTTAGGGAAATTTACCAGATTGTATGTCTGTTAAATTCCCCTCTTTAAAGGGATTGCAAATGTGTATTCAAATGCTGAAATCAAGCCTTTGGGTCGAGAAAACATTTGCATTAGTGTCTCTTATTCAAGTCATGTTAAGTAAAATGAAGATAAGTAAATCTATGAAAATGCTATTCTCCATTGATTCCCAAAATTGAATTTTACTCTGACTTTCTGGAACTTCCAAACCAGATGAAAATGCTAAAATGTTAATGTTAAAATGTAATGCATAAACATTATTTTTCCCCTACTTAATTAAATGTTTTCAAACTGTTCCTAAAATAATAATAATGATATATCTAGCTTCTTTGTCTGAGAGTTGAGAAGATGATTGGAATTGATTTCCTGAAAGATTTACTAGTTTGCTTTCACTGCCCTCTACAAAACAAAAGGTCAGTTAAAGGTACATTTGCTCAGATTAACATGGTCTTTGCCTACAGAATTGCTGTTTATCTTGAAATAGTTGAGGGAACTGAGCAAAACATTTGGTGAAATCTAGTGCAAGAGTAGAGATCACACATTTCCTCCATTGATTTATGAGAGTTATAGAGGAAGCCATATTTTCACCGTATTACAAAGGTTTGTAATCAAAACATTTCCCTCCAAAAATATACAGTCATGGCCAAAAGTTTTGAGAATGATACAAATATTAATTTTTAATACTACTATTTTAATACTACTAGCAATCTACTGCTTCAGTTTTTATAATGGCAATTTGCATATACTCCAGAATGTTATAAAGAGTGATCAGCTTAAAAGCAATTACTTGCAAAGTCAATATTTATCCCTCAAAACACATTTCAACATCATTGCAGCCCTGCCTTAAAAGGACCAGCTAACATCGTTTCAGTGATTGCTCCATTAACACAGGTGTGGGTGTTGATGAGGACAGGGCTGGAGATCAATCTGCCATGATTAAGTAAGAATGACACCACTGGACACTTTAAAAGGAGGCTGGTGCTTGGCATCATTGTTTCTCTTCTGTTAACCATGGTTATCTCTAAAGAAACACGTGCAGTCATCATTGCACTGCACAAAAATGGCCTAACAGGGAAGAGTATCGCAGCTAGAAAGATTGCACCTCAGTCAACAATCTATCGCATCATCAAGAACTTCAAGGAGAGAGGTTCCATTGTTGCCAAAAAGGCTCCACGGCGCCCAAGAAAGACCAGCAAGCACCAGGACCATCTCTTAAAAGTGTTTCAGCTGCGGGATCGGGCTACCAGCAGTGCAGAGCTTGCTCAGGAATGGCAGCAGGCAGGTGTGAGTGCATCTGCACGCACTGTGAGGCGGAGACTCTTGGAGCAAGGCCTGGTCTCAAGGAGGGCAGCAAAGAAGCCACTTCTCTCCAGAAAAAACATCAGGGACAGACTGATATTCTGCAAAAGGTACAGGGAGTGGACTGCTGAGAACTGGGGTAGTCATTTTCTCTGATGAATCCCCTTTTCGATTGTTTGGGACATCTGGAAAACAGCTTATTCGGAGAAGACGAGGTGAGCGCTACCACCAGTCTTGTCTCATGCCAACTGTAAAGCATCCTGAAACCATTCATGTGTGGGGTTGCTTCTCAGCCAAGGGAATCGGCTCTCTCACAGTCTTGCCTAAAAACACAGCCATGAATAAAGAATGGTACCAGAATGTCCTCCGAGAGCAACTTCTCCCAACCGTCCAAGAGCAGTTTGGCGATCAACAATGCCTTTTCCAGCATGATGGAACACCTTGCCATAAAGCAAAGGTGATAACTAAATGGCTCAGGGAACAAAACATAGAGATTTTGGGTCCATGGCCTGGAAACTCCCCAGATCTTAATCCCATTGAGAACTTGTGGTCAATCATCAAGAGACGGGTGGACAAACAAAAACCTACAAATTCTGACAAAATGCAAGCATTGATTGTGCAAGAATGGACTGCTATCAGTCAGGATTTGGTCCAGAAGTTGATTGAGAGCATGCCAGGGAGAATTGCAGAGGTCCTGAAGAAGAAGGGTCAACACTGCAAATATTGACTTGCTGCATTAACTCTAACTTTCTAACTGTCAATATAAGCTTTTGTTACTCATATTATGATTGCAATTATATTTCTGTATGTGATAAAAACATCTGACAAACACACATAAAAACCAGAGGGCAGCAGATCATGTGAAAATATAATATTTATGTCATTCTCAAAACTTTTGGCCATGACTGTACATATGTTATGGTCTATAAATGTCTTCCAATAGCAGACAATAGACAATGTATGCAACAGTTTTGCAAGTATAACAGGAAATTTTCCGCTATTGTGTACGTGGACCATGCACTCCAAACTAGATGTCAACCAAATCTTAACGGGCATCTGTCAGCAGATTTGTACCTATGAGACTGGCCATATACACTGCAACATTAACTTTTAACGGCTCAGTGGCTATAAAATAAAAGCTAGTTAACAGTGCATAACATGTTAATACATCATAACTAGAGATGAGCGAATCGAAGCTGACGAAGTGGAATTCGTTACGAATTTCAGGGAAAATTCGATTCGCCACGAAAGCGAATCTCATGGCGATTCGTGGTAACAAATCTTTTTTTTTTCTTTTTTTCCTAAAATGGCCGCAAGCACATGGCATGACATGGGGGAAATGATTTCTGGGACAAAGAAGTAAACATCCACAATGCGATCACATGCAGACATGTAGACAATTAGCAGCCAGCCAGGTCCTGTGATGTCACAGCCCTATAAATAGCTCTGCAGCGCAGGAATCCGCCATTTGCAATTGATTTTAGACCAGAGACAGACGTCAGGAGAGATAGGGCAGGTGATAGAAAAACGTTGCTAAAGAAAATGAGGAGAAAAGGAATAGATAATCTAAATTGCAGGGATAGGAGAGGGACAATTTCTAGACAGAATCCATAGGGCATTATCAGGCAGTGAAATCGCTATTCTGGTACACTGAGCAGCAGTGACTGGGCAATGGGGTTTGGGGCACTCTATTCTAAAGGCTGTATTGGGGTGCTTTATTCAAAGAAGCACCACTTGTGTTCCTTGTTGCAGTGCAGTAAGAGGGTCAGAGCTTTGTTTGGGGTACATATATAGAGAAAAAAAGTTATCTGTTGTGTTGGGTAAAAAAAAAAAAAAAAAATTATTTGGCGAAGTTGAATTGGCCATAAAACAGTTAATAGGTTTTTTTTGCAGTTGTTCATTTTAACAAGTATTTTTGGCGTCATTCGCCATCCAAACAGAAAATCTTGATATTGTGCTAACATAGTCAGTGTCCTAGATGCCGCTACCTACAAATTAAGTGATTGTGCCACTTTGTGGCCTACTCATGCTGTTGCCGCCTCCACACGCTGTGTCCTAGCTGCCTCTACCTCCAAATTATGTGATTGCGCAACTCTGTGGCCTACTCATGCTGCTGCCGCCTCCACATGCTGTGTCCTAGCTGCCGCTACCTCCAAATTATGTAATTGTGCCACTCTACGGTATGTTGCATTTAAATTTTATGACTACTGCTGCCTCTCCCAGGGTATGTCACTGTGCCAGTCTGTCTCATTAAAATTAGTACGACTCCTGCTGCCTCTCCCACTCTGTGGCCTTGAAATGTAGTCGACTGCTGCCTCTTGCAGATGCTGTTACTGTGCCACTCTGTGGCCTTGAAATGTATTCGACTGCCGCCTCTTGCAGATGCTGTTACTGTGCCACTCTGTGGCCTTGAAATGTATTTGACTGCTTCCTCTTGCAGATGCTGTTACTGTGCCACTCTGTGGCCTTGAAATGTATTCGACTGCTACCTCTTGCAGATGCTGTTACTGTGCAACTCTGTGGCCTTTGAAATGTATTTGACTGCTGCCTCTTGCAGATGCTGTTACAGTGCCACTCGTTGGCCTAGTAAATTTGTCCGACTGCTGCTGCCGCCTCTTCCAGGGTCTGTCATTCTGCAACTCTGTGGCCTCAAAATTGATTAGAATTTTTTGGACCTTCTGCTCGGCAGC
>ONZH01029649.1:0-96719 GCA_900303285.1 Rhinella marina | reverse complement strand
ATATCTCTGTGGTTATTTGTGCTAAATAAAAGTTAAATAAATAAAAGTTAAAAAAAAAACACAAAAAAAAAAAATTGATCTGTTCCTGTGCCTGATCCACCCAAGTTGAATCTGTCCCATCATGAGAAAGTTTCCCCAAGGAGTCCCCACTGTAACTTGCTTCCCATACAACTAACTCACCTCCCGACACCTGTGTCTCGCCATTGTCCACCACCTCCTCAGACAACACTGGTAAATCCCCACTGTCAGCACACGGAGACTGCAAAAGGTCTTGCGAATTGGGGCAGAGAATGTTCTGGGGTAGCACATCAGAGAAGGGGTGACTACGGGGTTCCAGGGAGTACGTGACCACATGCAATCTCCATCTAAAAAGTCATACTGAGGCTCACCACCATGCTTTACACTGCAATCTTATTGAAAGACAGACAATCAGGAGTTCACCGGCAGGTTGTCAGGCAGCATTTTTAAGTGGGTCACCATTACCGTGTCCCTGAAAATTGCCTTGGGGTCATCCCCAGACTATTGGCCAGATTTAGAAAAAATGGTGCAATTAGGGAGCCTCAGAGGCATCCCTACATGCTGCCCCTGCTGTTTCCTGTCCATATCCGTGGTGTTTCCATCATTTTCTGAGGTTTCCAGGTTTTCACCCAGCCTTCCCTAGGCAGAGCCCCGGTCCCCTGCAAAAAATGCTCGAGTCTCCCATTGACTTCAATGGGGTTCGTTATTCAAAACGAACACCCGAGCATCGGGAAAAGTTTGACTCGAATAACGAGCACCCGAGCATTTTAGTGCTCGCTCATCTCTACTCAGTACCACAAGTTTGAATGAGTCTCAAATGCATCCAAAGTGCTGCACATAGAATTCTGAAGACTGGAGTGAGATAAAGTTCAGTGTTGTGAAGTGTATCTGGACAAGTAAAGGGGATAAGTGTAAGTGTAATATGTGTAGTTTTTTGGAAAGTAGCTATTTTTGGAAAGTTTTACACATTAGATGCATTTTAGAACAGAATAAAATCTTTTTTTTGTGTTGCCATTTTCAAAGAGCCATATTTTTTTAAGTTTTCAGGCGATTGTCTCAGGTAGGGTATCGTTTTTGCAGGACAAGATGACGGTTTGATTGGTAACATTTTGGGCTAAGTACGCCTGTTTGATCGCCTGCTATTACACTTTTTGTAAGGGAAGGTGACCAAAAAATGTCTGTTTTGGCACAATTTTTTTTTTTTTTTTTTTTTTTTAGCATTCGCCTGGGAGGCCATCTCATGTAATATTTTTATAGATCAGGTTGTTTCGGACGCAGCGGTACTTAATATGTGTAACTTTTTTATTTTTGGAAAGTTTCACACATTAGATTTCTTTTTGAACAGAATAAAATCTGTTTTTTGTGTTGCCATTTTCAGAGAGCCATATTTTTTTATTTTTCGGGCGATTGTCTCAGGTAGGGTATCATTTTTGCGGGACAAGATGACAGTTCAATTGGTACCATTTTGGGATAAATACGCCTTTTTGATCGCCTGCTATTACATTTTTTGTAAGAGAAGGTGACCAAAAAATGTCTGTTTTGGCACTTTTTTATTTTTTTTTACTGCGTTCACCTGGCGGGGTGGATGACATTATATTTTTATAGAGCCGGTAGATACGGACGCGGCAATACCTAATATGTTTATCTTTCTTTTTTTACCTTTTTTTACAATTTTTTTAAACTTTTTTTGGGAAAATGGCTTTTTTTTTACTTGAAACTTTTATTATTATTTTTTTTTTAGGAAACTTTATTTTTTAACTTTTTTTCCACTTTAACTTTTGGGGGTCTGATCCCCTTTACAATGCATTACAATACTTTTTGTAATACACTTACAGCCTGCTTCCTGTGCGATCCAGGGGGTTGGATCGCACATGGACGCAGGGATAGCAGCCACGATGCCTAAGGAAGGCATCGGGCTGCTATCCGAGCCATCGGGTCCCCGTCACAGCAGCGCGGGGACCCGATGGCCCCCCCCCGCTTGCCATCCTGAAGTCATTTCACTCCCGCACACAGCATGTGCCGCGGTCAGCGCTGACCGCGGCACATGAAGGGTTAATGCGCCGGCATCGGTGTTTTCACCGATGCTGGTGCATTCAGCAGGGGTCCGGCACTTGGGCACAGCCGGACCCTCGTCGCTGATCTGGCGGGCGCAGCTCCTGCGCCCGCCCGATCAGAGCGCCGTACATGTACGGCACTGGGACTTGCGGCTGTGATTTTTGCGCCATACATGTAAGGCGCTGGGAGTGTAAGGGTTAAATAAAATCTAATTTAAATTCCCAGATATTTATATCCAATTACCAGATATTGGATATTTATGTCCAATTCGCCTTACTTAGTTGAACTTAATGGACTTGCTGTATGTCTTTTTTTAACCATTTTAACTATGTAACTATGCACCACATTTTTTGCCCTATAAGACGCACCTAAGTTTTAAAAGAGGACAATAAGAAAAAAAAATTTTTCATCAGACCTGTCAGACCATCAATCAGACCCCAATATTAATCAGACCTCAGCTGACTGCCCCAATCAGACCTTCAATGTTAATTAGACCCCCAATCAGACCTCAGATCAGCCCCCAGCTTCTCATCAGCCCCCTAGCCTCTCATCAGCCCCCTAGCCTCTTCTAAGCCCCCAGCCTCTCATCATCCCCCCAGCCTCTCATCATCCCTCCAGCCTCTCATCAGCCCCCCAGCCTCTCATCAGCCCCCCCCCTAGCCTCTCATCAGCCTCCCCAGCCTCTCATCAGGCCCCCAGCCTCTCATCAGCCCCCTAGCCTCTCATCAGCCTCCAGCTTCTCATCAGCCCACCAGTCTCTCATAAGCCCCCAGTCTCTTATAAGCCATTGAGCCTCTTACCAGTACTCATGCCTTGTACATAGGAGCAGGCAGTGTGAAGACTTAGAGGCGGAGCAGGCAAGTTTGCTGGAAAGCCTGTTCCGCCCATCATCTTCCTGCTCCCGCGCTCCCACCAACTTTGTCACTGGAAATCTGCCGGCCGGTCCCTATGAACCAACACCAGGGTTTTTTATATTTCTTTGCTTTGTATTCACGCCATAAGACACACTAGCTTTTTCCCCTCATTTTAGGCAAAAAATACTTTGAACTTTATGAAAATGCACTGATTGAAAAGTAGTAGGCTACCACCAGGCGATAATCTTACTATGAAAAAGCACTGATTGAACAGTTTGAGAGTCTCTTTCTCTCTGTTTAGCACTTTTATTTATCAGAACTATGATGGTATTATTTAAATAGTATATACTCTGGGGGGTTATTATGGCTTTGCAGCAAACAACTTTGGAAGGACTTATTGTGTGTGTGTGTGTGTGTGTGTATATATGTATGTACATATATATATATATATATATATATATATATATATATATATACTAGCTGAAGGACCCGGCTTCGCCTGGGTATATTTAATTTATGTCATTTACTGTTTGTGTGTGTGTGTCGTTAAAAGATATCGAGAGTGACCTCTACAGTGCCCGCCCTTTTAACAGTGACCTCTACAGCAGCCTGCCCCTTTCACAGTGACCTCTACAGTGGACCGCCCCTTTAAAAGTGACCTCTACAGCTGCCCGCCCCTTTAACAGTGACCTCTACTGCTGCCCGCCCTTTTAATAGTTACCTCCACAAAAGCCCTCCCCTTTAACGGTGACCTTTACAGCAGCCCGCCCCTTTAACAGTGACCTCTACAGCACCCCGCCCCTTTAACAGTGACCTCTACAGCTGCCCGCCCCTTTAACAGTGACTTCTACAGCTGCCCGCCCCTTTAACAGTGACCTTTACAGCAGCCCGCCCCTTTAACAGTGACCTCTACAGCAGCCCGCCCCTTTAACAGTGACCTCTACTGCACCCGCCCCTTTAACAGTGACCTCTACAGCAGCCTGCCCCTTTAACAGTGACCTCTACAGCGGCCCGCCCCTTTAACAGTGACCTTTACAGCTGCTAGCCCCTTTAACAGTGACCTCTACAGCAGCCTGCCCCTTTAACAGTGACCTCTACAGCTGCCCGCCCCTTTAACAGTGACCTCTACGGCAGCCTGCCCCTTTAACAGTGACCTCTACAGCAGCCTACCCCTTTAACAGTGACCTCTACAGCAGCCCGCCCCTTTAACAGTGACCTCTACAGCTGCCTGTCCCTTTAATAGTTACCTCTACAGCAGCCTGTCCCTTTAACTGTGACCTCCACAGCAGCTAGAGTGGCCAATGTCTTCACCCCAGAAAGCCAGAACTCACCGGCCATTCCCCCAAACGTGAAACAGCGCCCCCAGTTCCCATGAAGACACACCACTAAACATGAGGCCATGCCCCCCTGGCTCTGTGAAGACATGGAGGAGAAGCTGTCTGAGTGTGAGCTACTGAAAGGGTGGACATCCCTGTGTCTGTCCAGGCACTGCGTCGGACGGAGAACAGGTAGCCAGAAAACTGGAATGTCCAGCCTAAAGCCGGACATCTGGCCACTCTAACATCAGCCTGCCCATAGGGTGGCCAGAGGTCTTGTTTTAGGCTGGACAGTCTGGCTTTCAGACTCCCTGTCCTCATGTCATGTGCGTCATGTGCAGGGCCTGGATGGACACAGGGATGTCCTTTTGAACAGCTCACTCTCAGCAGCAGCACTGTGCGGTCTGAGCATTAGCTGCAGGGAGAAAGTCACCCTCCCCCCACCCCTGCAGCTGAAAGAAGGTGATTTTTACCTATATTTTTAATCCCGGTCATATGCGGCATGGAAGGGGCGTGTCCTGACTGAGTCAGGGGGCGTGACTTAGTGGTATCTGGGGGTGGGGCTTTTAAGTCCTTCTTTTGACAGTGGCCTGAATTACATGTCGATGCCATAGTAATTTAGGAGGAAGCTGGGTAGCAGTGGAAGAATACATCTTTTATTACTACTGAACAGTAAATATGTGAAATTTACATTATATGAGGTAATGATTGATGATGAATTAGTCTAAAACATAAGTTATATTTATGGTACCATTGTCATCCACAGTGCTCTGCCTCTTTAATGCAGACCTACAGCAGTGAACTGGCTAGGTTGTCATAGAAACCTGGTGTGTGTGTGGAGACTAACTGCCTGTGAGCTTCTATTGGCTGATAAGGGTCATGTGACCAGGCTACTATTGGCTAATGCATTTTTTGAGAATATCTCAGGAACGGTACGTCCTGGAGAGCTGAAAACTGTTCTAAAACCTTTCCGGACACCTGATGTACATGAGTGCCAAATTTTGTGATTGTAGCTGCAGCAGTGCGGATTCCTTTAGCGGACATACACACACACACACACACACACACACACTCAGCTTTATATATTAGATATTCACTAACTGTACAGTGTACAGCTACAATACTATGCACAATAAAGTCATCCCCACAACACACAAAACACATATTAGTTTTATTTTGCTTCAGATCCTCCTATCAAGTACTTTGCCTTACTCAAATGAAGATGCATAACTTTGCTAAGGTTGCTTATGAGCAGCTGCAGATATCATACTCTATTATTTGAAATGACTATTCATTTCACAGGTAGTCCTTCAGGCTAATTAAATAATAAAAAATGGCTCTGGCTATTTTCAAGCAAACCATTATGATTACTGCAGTTTTCCAATGCAGTAGTCCCTGAGTAGGTGAAACCTCAGGAACTAATGAGTTATATAACATTTACTGCAAGCATTTATTTACGTCAGGAACACAGTTTTCAGTTCAAAGTACAATGCTACATTTGTAAAATTAGAAGCTATCGGTTTTTCTGAATTTACAATGCTTTGATCAGCAGCCAATTAAAGGGCTCCTTCCTGACAATTGGCTGCTTGTTCAGTGGAGGTGAAGCACTGTATGTATATGCAGCAATCACCTCCATATTATGAGGTCGAGCGATAGCTACTCTATAGCTTGTCCCCAAACAGCTCAATTGTTGCTGGACAGCATGATCTACTGCCCAGAAATTATAATTTAGCTGATTGCATTGACAATTGTTTCACCAGATTTTGCTCTTGCATCTTTAGACAGGCCAATTTTCGAGAAGAAGTATTTATAGGAACATTTGTTCCAGATGCAGTTATATAGCATGTCACCACTGTAGGCAATCACTGTCATCAGCTGTAGACCTCTCTGTACTGGCACTTCCTTGCTGAAGTTTGTAAACAAGCAGAAGGACCAAACCTGTACCTTAGATAACAGTGCTGGAGAAAGAGTACAATATGACTTATTTTTGGCAATTGAGAGACCCTTTAACAAAATTAGAGTTAAAGAGGTTTTTTGAGAGTTTATAACTGATGACCTATCCTCTAGTATCTGATCAGCTATTTGAGAAGGCACTGATGCTTAAAGTAGCGCCACAGCCTTCTCTCAGCTTTTCTTAGGCCAATGACAACACAATCATCGGTCACATGTCCTATTCGTAGCTCAGCCCCTAGAACTGAATGGGGCTGAGCGTGATACCAAGCACAACCAATATACAATGTACGGTGCTGTGCTTAGTGACCACTGAGAAGGCAGCTGCACTCACAGGAGCACTGGTGCATTCTCAAACAGCTGTTCTGCAGGGGTCCTGGGTCTCAGACCCCACTGATCCGATACTGATGACCTATCCAGATGATAGGTCTTTGGTTATAAAATCTTTGAAAACCCTTTTAAGGTGAGCGTAGATACAACTGCCCATGCAGAATATGTCATAAATATCTGAGTGATGGGAGTCCCACCTCAGGATACCATTGGGATAACAAGTGTTCCACAACATCCGACCCACCAAGTGAGGCATCTACATCATTTGTTATCAGAAGTAGCACCACCATTTTTTTCTTAATTTTCGTTCATATTTTACTTATAAAACCAATTACTTTTCTTTGCTTTCTCAGCAAGCAGCACTTTGCAAAAAAAGCATTTCTGAATTGCAAGACAATGCTAAAAACCGGCTAAAGTAGTAAAATGTCTATAAAATCATTGCTAACATTAATCTTATCAGCAAGAGGAATAACAGAAACAAGAAAAAAATAATAAAAGCAAAGATACATTCCAAAAAGGATGGTTGAAAACTATGAAACCTCACCATTTTGGGTGAATAAACTCTTCTTTCACACCAGTTTCTCTGGTTCTGCTGATTTCTTTGAAATCCATTCCTTGTCCTTTCCTTTATCAGCAGATTGCACCTGCTTCTGACTTTGATTTGAGGCTACTTTAAATTTTATTTTTTTAAAAACATAAACTATATCTAAAGAGCAATGTATACTGAACATTCACAGGAAAGATACAGTGTTCCAATTTTTCCAAAATGTATTTCTTACTCTATAAATACAGTTTTTGTAATGAATCCATAAAACATTTGGTTTAAAACTATATTAATCCTGGACCGCAATTTGGAACATTCAATAGGTTATTTCTTGAGAGGCATTTAATGAATCTCCGTCTGGACATTATTATTTTATGACATTTTTCTGCCAGTATAAAGCTATATAGTTAAAGTGCTATCAATTAACCAGAGTCACAGAAACGTAGAGTGAAAGGAAACATGAAAACTAGCTTTTTCTATGAAGTTATTGTTTTCTTACTTTGTAAATTACAATAGATTAAAGATTTTTATAACAAATGTACAAAATGCACAGGGCAGAACAAATTTTACAATACACTACATTTAATAATATATATTGCAGCCTGTTATTTAGATATATTTTCATCTTGAGTTGTCTCATAGGAGAAGATAGGTGGGCCTGCTCTGTGAGCCAGTATAGAGAGAAGGTCTGAAAAAGCAGCTCCCATTTTGGAAAAGTTGTCCTATCACATAATACTATAATTACAGGTCAGCCCTGTATCACAAGGTACAGCCACTGCAAGGGGAATGAAGCCTGACCCCTAATAATAAGTTAATTGTTGGACCAACATTTAGCTGAAAAAGATTGTCTTCATACAATAACCCTGAAACAAAAATTTTAATGAAATTAGCACCATGCAATTAAAAATTATAGCACCAAATTTGCACTACACTGTTAATGATACGTGGTGAGTTGAAGGTCAGATACAAAGCTGTAAATATCCTCATTTTAAATGGAACATGTCAAAACTCAGTTAAAATGGAACTATGGTTTAAAGGGTTTTTCCCAAAAAGTACATTTATCATATATCCATAGGTAGGTGATACATAAATGGCCTCTGGGACCTCCATCGTCTGGTGTTTATATTAGACCCATAAAGAATAAAAAACTCCCGTACTCCACGTGATTGCTTTTATCCAGTGCTGTATTCTTTTATTAGGTTGGCATCCAGTCACAAATTGAATATTTTTGGCCAAAGGCTTTCATCAGAGTACTGGAGTACAGCACCAGAGCGGGGATAAGGCAGCAGAAGATAACGATAAAGAGTGCCGTGGCCTTGAGATGCATCACTGGAAAAAAAATTGGCAACAGTCCTTTATGAATTGCGCTTCCTACAGGGCTGTTGCCCATTTCTTCCAGTGTTGCATCTTTAGCGTCATGGCGTCCTTTATCTTCTGCTGCCTTATCCCACCTCTGGTGCAGTACTCCAGTACTTTGATGAAGGCCTTTAGTCAAAAACGTTCAGTTTGTGACTGGATGCCCACCTAATAAAATAATACAGCACTTTAAAAGCAATCCAGTGGAGTGAGGGAGTCTTTTATTCTTTGCTTAACCTAGTTGGGAACCATCTCCTGCAAACCATACCACTGAAGTGGTTTGCCATCTAATCTTTCACAGAATATATAATATATCAGACCTATAGACTTTGAATGGAAATAACAAACACACGTACACACGTCTCTGCTGTTTCATGAAAACTAAGCAAGTTTAGTTGTTTGACCAATTTTAACCAGTTTCCAATGGTTTTAATTCAACTGACGTATAGTTTATACTGTAAAACAGAAGTAGTCTGGGTATTACAGCCATAAAAATGCACTATGGTCATCTGAAATTGGCCTTAAAGGGGTTGTCACATTTGAAGAGAAAGCAGCAGCTTCACCGTTTACCTGCTCACTGTTGTCATTCCTGAGGCGAGCAGGTGTAATTACAGCTTCTCCGTCCCATTCACTTTAGGATGGAGTGTAACAGTTCCTTTCTATTGAAGTGAATGGGGATAGAGGAACTGCAGTTACACCTGCTCACTGCTGCAATGACAATGTGCAGGTAAACTTTGCAGAGAAAGCAATGCTCATACGAGTTCTGTGTTCCCTGATTGTTCCCTGACTGACGAGTTCAGCTGATTGTCATGGAGTCATTCTCCTGCAAATCTCTGATTGATGACCTATCCTGAGCATAGTTCATCAATATAGGAAATGGGACAACCCCTTTCAGATAATCAAAAGTTAAAAGGTTCTTCCTTAGCACATGACATAGGCAAAGTGTTGATAATGGTAACAAGCTATGAATACCCCAAGGAAATCAATAGTCAATGTCCAAAGAGCATATAATGTTCTGCATCTTGCTCAGTTTGCTATCTGACCACAAATACAAAGTGTTCATTTTACTTTAATGTCTACTGTTTCCTTTGTAGTGTTTCCACTTCTTATTACATTTCTACTGTAGATAAAAAGAAATTGCTTTATTGGAGTTTTTGCCCAAGATTTATTAAACTGTTTAGCAAATAAGTGCTTCATGTGTCTTTGAAATGAGCCATTATTAGCCGTTGAAGGATTAACAGCACTGACAAAGTTTGGTGTGCTGCAAATATCGAAATAAAAGATTGCAAAATGATTGACTTACGAAATCCAACTATTATTTTTGTTAGCGTCTCAAACTCATTTGATGTTTTAAAAGACAAGAGCCACAATATTTTCCCCCTTCTTCAGACACAGACTGAAGTAAGTCATTGGCTTTCCACGAAAGTGGTACAATGATTTCTCATTTGTAGCCTCCAGGATCACAGACGCCTGTTGCCAGCAGCTGCCTGAAGAACATGTTTCCTATCAGTGGTTGATTTAAACCACTGATAGGAAACATGTTCTGCCGGCACCAAACCTGATTGGCACAGCATCCCATCTCAGCCTGACTCAGAGGCGTAGCTAGAGGTTCAGCACACAGGGGGGGCGAAGCATACTTGAGTGGGCCCCCCACTTAGTGGCTTCCCAAACGCATGTTTCCAACTTCACAGGCACATACTACTAGTTGTGGTTATAATATTGTATTAGAAAGATGACTGTATAAACTGCTAGATAATCTATGCTGTTAAGTACAGTACAATAGACTTTCTACATACCCTAGTCTAAATACTCTACCACATAATACAGTAAAATATAGGAGTAATAGGAGTAAAAAACAAGGGGACTCCTATGTTAAAGGAAACCTGTCCCCAGTTTTTAAATCACTAAACTAAAAGTCCCCTGCCCCCATCAGACCTCAGATAAGCTTAATGTGCCCCCATCAGACCTCAGATCAGCGTATTGTGCCCCATCAGACCTCAGATCAGCGTATTGTGCCCCCATCAGACCTCAGATCAGCCCACCCAGCCACATAAGATTAAAATAAAAAACCTTTCTTACCTGTCCTGAGCTGCGGCTGCTGATCTGAGGTCTGATGGGGGTCCCTAAATACAAGTGAGCGTTTCCATAATAGAAGCGCTCATTTGTATTCGCCTGATCATTTTAAGGTCATTCTTGCTGGGCCCCCCTGAGTCACTGGGCCCAGAGCCGTCACCCCCCCTGCCCCCCCGGTAGCTACGCCTCTGGCCTGACTATTAGTGAGGCTGGTTGCCACAGCAACAGAACAACCCCTGCTGTGCCACGACAGAGAGGCCGGACTCACCACCTCCATTACAGTAGTTATGGCCCCTTAGTGCCTTCACACAGTAGTTATGCCCCCTCACAGTAGTGCTGTTCCTTAGTGTTAAGAAATTAAACTATGTAATGCATGCCTAGACCCATTCCTGAATAAATGGAACACATCATACTCTCATCAGTAGCAGATGCAATGTGGTGATGTAATCAAGCCTGCTGAGCTGAGAAGGGATACAAACAGGTCAATTTCCTGGCTGGGGAATGATTCCCAGCATGTGCTCTCTCAAGATGAGCTCTGCAGACATGATGACATCACCACATCATACCTGCTGCTGGGGAGGATACAGGCCAGATCTGGGACTGTTTGGAGGTACATATGTATGCAGTACAGATTTCATAAATTGTGGGCAACTGCTGGGAACTCCAGATATGGATCTGGTGCAAACCTTTTCCTGTAGGTTGGTGCTACAAATAGCAGCAGCATGTGGTCTGCAGGTTGTTCTCCACTTAAATACAGGAAATAAAACTTAACAGTTTTCTTTATTCAGAAGAAAAAATAATGAGGATATGTGTATAAGTTTGAATTGACTGAATAAAATTATCTTCAAAACATGTCTTCTTGTTTCAGCACCTTTCATGGAGGAGGTGCATGACTAGGAGGTCCTTGAACCTCAGTAATGCACAGATTTACTGTGTTCAGTGTACAAATCTCTGTATTATCTGCATACAAAAAGGTATGATTTCACTGAAGATCTCACAATTCAATTAGCAGGTACTATAGAGATTTGTACACACAGCAGATTACGTGCTGGTCCAATATCACTGCATTGCCAGGACCTTTGAAGCACACAAAGCTCTATGTGAGCATTTTTCCGTTTGGGTCATTTTCAGTGTGGGCATTTTACTTGTGGGCCATTTTCAGTGTGGGCATTTCTCCATGTGTGTAGCTGACTGAGATGACAACATGAAACTGGAATCAGCAGCTTATCAATTTATTCTGTGAGAGCAAACTGTTCAGAGCCAAAAATAATTTGTTGTAGGCAGGGCCAAAAATTCATACATGAATAGAGATACATGAACTGAGATGTAAATTCAAAAATGTAAATTATACTGGGATTTAAACTGGTAAGTTGACTGCCCATTGCCTCTACCCCTACTAAATAGAACATTGATCATATGGATGCATTTGAAAGTAATATTTACTGGGTTAAGAATCACTACTTTCTTTATAGAACTTTTTTTTATAAAACACTGATGAAAACTTGCATAAAAGGAACATTATGATAATTATAATGAAGATGACAAAAATTGTAATGAAATTATACAGCTGTGAGTATCACATTACTTAATATGCACAATGCAATCATTCATTGTCTGTGTTAAATTAAAACATTTTATTAAAATATGGACTTTGTTTCTCTCAACAAACACTAAATGCAAAGCTTTTTTTATGCAAGCCAATATTTTACAAGATAAAAAAAACATAGCCATTTGTTTTAATAGATAATTTATCATTTTTCAATAGCTATTTGAAAACAGAGTTCATTTATGTTTCCATTTTATTTAGCCTGAAATATGTGTTCTTCCTAATGCATGGACTCATTTTGTTGTGACCTTGAGGAACAATGGAGGGCTGCAATCATGTTTATGGCAATATAAAACAATATAACATGTTTAAGTACTTCTGCTAATTGACAAAGCCAACTGGCTGAAGTAAAATGCAGCTCTATTAAACTGGAATCTAGAATTCTACTGTTCTGTTATATTAGCTCTAATGTGCGAAATGTAAAATGAATTAGACTGCTCTAACTTCAGACATTAAGAGGGACATTTATTAAAGTCTTTCCGCCAATATTATGGTGTAAAAAGCCGCACATGCCATAATTGCACCATATTTAGCGACTTTCCAATTGTTTTGTCATTTTTAAGTGTTAAGAAAAGTGGGCAGGGCTTATTGGGAAGGGATGTGAACTCTACAGCCCTTTAAATTTACATTTATGCCCGGAACTGAAGTAAATGGTAGTTCAAATCTACATATCAACCTCATAGCTGGCATAAATTTAAAGGTCTGGCACATACACTCCCTTCAAATGTGGGAAATGTATTAAGAGGCTTCTTAATAAATTTGGCATATTCTGCACCAATGGACTTTATACTATTGTTTGTAACCTTCCTCTTCACAACACTCTTTTTAGTAAAATTCTTAATTTATTATAAGGCTTAATCATCTATAATTCTTTCTGCTCCATAGATAAAACCTGTATAGCTTTGTTAGATATGTGAAATCTATTTAGCATTCACCAGAAACACGTAGAAAGTTTTACTTGGAGATTCCTCAACATCAATTATCTATTATACAACAATGTTCAAGGACAAGTTTCGCATCATTATTTTATATGAGCATATAAGCTTATTACCATAACAGGCTGCAGGATAATAGTCGCATGAATTGCACCTAGATAACTGCTTTAAGATACTTGTTAAAGCAAGGAGGCTCCAGAAGCAATTATATGTCACAAGGCACTTTACATAGTATGACTTAAAGACTTCTCTGACACCGAGATATTAAATCTCATGGGTTATATGACTGTAATGGCTAGAAGAAGGTGGAGGATTTACTCCATAGATTGCAGATACAGTTAATTTTGCATGAACAGTAAAACCTTGCATAATGAGGATGCATGCTATTATGTGCCGAATGCAGCAAGCAGCTGTTAATATTAGCATGCACCAGAAATGACACTTAGGAGGAGATTTATCAAGACTAGTGCTTTCTGCACCTGTCTTGATATCTCCTGCTGTGCCAGAGGATGCGCCTAATTTCTGACGAGGTGCACACCCCCTCATAAATTAAGTGTATCCTCCGGCAGCCTGTGCGTCTAACCAGAGATCTACAACAGTTCAGAACTGCTATCGATTTCTGGTTTCATTTACACCAGAAAACTGGCATAAATGAAAATAAATTTGTCCCTGCAGCTAGCCATGAACCACTTCCTCTCCCTTGCCTCACCCCGTTTTTAAAAAATGTCAAGGAAGGCAAAAAAGGGGAGATGCGACAATTTTTTAAAATGTTGCAGTTAAAAAGTTGTACCTGTGACTTTTTAATGCCACTTTTCAGGCATAAAGGGAATGATAAATCTTCCTCTCTGAATCATCATACTCTGCTATAACACTGGCTATACACATGAGACAAATGTTGTCTGGAAGGGCCAATTTTCGCCATTTCTGTTGACTGTCATTTGAAAAACTAGCGTGAAAAATCATTCGTGATGGCCAACTTCAGATGCATCCTCGAAAAATTAGGCTAGGGGATTAGGTTATTGGTAACAGCCATGTCAAAACAGAAGTTTAAAGGGAATCTGTCAGCTCTGAAACACCCTCCAAACTAGAGTAAGCGGTGTATAGTGTAAGTGACGTCGAGTCCGGTTATGTAATTTTTATCTTCATACTCACTTGCATTCTGACTCTGTGCTCTGACAAACCTGCAGTAAAATGCACTCACTGGACTCCAGTGCTCACTCACATAATGGAGATGACTCAAAGAAGAGTCCTCTCAATGTATTTTACTGCTGGTTTGTGGGAGCACAGCGTCGGAATGGAAGTGAGTATGAAGATAAAACTTAAATAATCGGATTCAACACCACTTACACTATACACCGCTTACTCTAGTTCAGGGGGCGTTTCCTATCTAATAGGTTCCCTTTAAATCCTAAAGTGCAAAGGAGCAGCTGAGGTCAAAGGGGGAAGGAGTGGGGAGGCAGTGCCAGGAAGCCTCCCTTCACAGGTCTGCTCAAGAGTAGGTGTTTGCCAAAACTCCCACCAAAGGTGCACCCCTTTAAGGGTATGCTCACATGCATCACTTTGGTTCTTTTGTCATAATAGCTTAATTATGCTTGAATTAATTGTTAATGAGTGTTTTATTACAGAACCATGTAGCAGACGTTATACAAGTATTCTCGTATTAGACATTTATGAAATATATGAAATATGCGGATCCCACCTCTGGAGCCCATATTTATCTTCACAATATTGTACTGATATAAATGGAAAAGTAGTTCTGTATACATGGCTCTCTTCATTCATTTTAATGGAAGTCCTGAATACAGTCAAGCAAGCTTACTTGGCTGTTTTTGGTAGTCCCATAGGTAAATAGATGCAATTCTGGGAAATGTTATCCACATCTATGAGACATTTATGACATATACTTTGGATATATCAATAAGATCTCTAAGAGGTGAATACTCCTCTAACCAGTGGATGCTAATTAGTTAGACTCTATGTACTATGAAACTACTAAACTGCATATACTTTGGTGTGATACAAGGCATTCAGACTTAATGAGTTACACACAGAGAATAGTCTATTAAATGTGACAGTATTCAAGATATCTTCTATGAAGATTTTTTCACCTTATCATAGTATTGCATATCTACTGTGACTTTCTAAAATCTGGGAAACCAGAATGTCTTATGATTCTAGACCTATGGTGTCTGATGAGGCTATGTTTTGTTTCTAATTCTAGACCTATTCGGTCCCCCATCATTTCAATATTAATGCATTTATTTTCGGAATAAGAGAGATAAGTACTGTATGAAGTTCTCATTATATTTTTGCTATTTTCCTCAATAGAGAGCACTTTAAGTGGAATATTACATGGAGGTTGTATTGTTTCATGGACACTTTAAGACAGAAAACACTTGGTACGAATGATTTCTTTAATAAAAAAAATAAGTAAAATAAAAGCTGGAGAGAAAGTTACACTAGCAAAACAGAAAACAAACTCCCTTTCTTTCAATCATCTAAGGATTTTCTTCCATCATGTCTTGAGGTTGGGAATCAACTCAAACAAATCTTTGGTAAAAATAATATGTTATGCTGAATATTGCTAGGAATGGCTCAGCATGAAGACCAGCTCACTGATAGAAGTCGATAGAGGATATTTTTCTAGTTTCAATTTAAATGCAGCCTTGTATTTTAATATTTATGTCACCACAGTGTTCATCAAGAACACACTTCAGTATACTAATGTGTGTGTGTGTGTGGGGGGGCGGGTCTTAAGTACAAGTTAAAATCAAGACACGTCATTTTACAAGTTAAAATCAAGACACGTCATTTACAAGAGATGAGCTTTGCTAGTGGTCTCCCACCACCGGTCCGCGGCCCAGGACCGGGCACTTCTTATTTGTACATTATTGGGGGGCACTACGGGAGCACTTGTTACTGGTACATTATTGGGGGGCACTGTGGGGGCATCTATGGGGCACTTCTTATTGGTACATTATTGGGGGGCACTATGGGGGCACTTACTGGCACATTATTGGGGGCACTTCTTATTAGTACATTATTGGGGGGCACTATGGGGGCACTTCTTACTGGTACATTATTGGGGGCAATATGGGGGGACTTCTTACTGGCACATTATTGAGGGCACTGTGGGGACACTTTTTACTGACACACTATTGGGTGGCACTATGGGGGCATCTACTGAGGCCACAAAGAAGGGGTATTTTATATGGGGGGCTCTGTATACGGACATTGTATGTTATATTTAATTTATATGCAAAAAAGGTTGGGGACCACTGAGCTATGTGATTTGTATGACTTTTGCTCCTGCCATGTGAGTCTTCACTAATGTTGAGGTGCTAGATGATGTACAAGCACACGAGGAAAAGGGCAAATGGCTCACAACCATGACAGTCTGCATTAGCAAGAAATGTACTAGAGAACATAAATGGGGGATTTATTTAGGCTAGCATTGCTGACACCAATGTGAATATGAAAACTTGCTGACATATGATATATCAAAGTTATTAAAAGTCACATGCCACTTAAATGGAACTCTAAATTGTATACTAGACTATATAGGAGCAGCATGAGTTAATGACAATGACTAGTGCCCACAGGGAGAAAAATGTTTTTACACAATGCTGCGTGATTCTGAATATATGATCACTAGAGATGAGCAAATTAATTCTAAACAGCTATCTATTCAGAGTCCAGAATACAGAGAATAAGACATCTACCCTAAAAAGGGATTATTTTGAACCATGTTTTAATTTTTAAAAACTCAAGCACAGCAGTGTGTTATTAACAAGCTGCTACCATCCACGTCCATCCATTTACCCATAGCCGTAGATGTTGTTGTCTCCTGGATATTACTAATGCTGTCTTGGTGTTAAAGAGATTAAACTGAGTTTAATACAATCCTAGGAGACCATAAAGTATCTTAAATGGCTTTTCAAGACAGTAGAGAGACTTTTGCTTAAGGTCAAATTTATTAGAACCCAAATTAAATCAGACAACCAGCAAATCGGACTCAAAACTAATTTTAAGAAATTCACTCATCTCTTATGCCAAATAAAATCTCCAAAATCTAATTTGGAGAGCTTTCTCTCATGGGCAGTATTTTCTTACCGCGCACTGTAGTGTGACTGACAGATCACTTTGTGCATCAGAAAAACTCCCTCAATTAAAAGGGAACAGGGTGAACACACCTCCAAAAGTGTACCGGTTTACATAGGGTGTGTCCTGAGGATTAAAGGAACTGATCAGGACTAGAAAAAAGGGTCTGTTGTTTTTCCAGACGCCATACCAAGTCTGCCCAAAGGTTGATATTGCAGTTCAGTTTTTTCCAATGGTATTACAGAAAACCTCTTTAAGTTGTGAAATCTTATGAATCATGCAATGCCTTGTGAAAAAAAAATCTGTTGAAGGTCATGGTTTTATTACTAACTCATGTTGCCCTCAGATAGACAGTATAAACATAGTGGCAGGTCCTTTTTAAAGTGACACTTCAGGTAAAGTCAGTCTTATTCAATAGAAACATGTGAATATTACATATTTTATTTTTTAGTATTGACCAAATTAATCATATATTTGTAGTTTTCCCATTCAGTCTAAGTTTATAGTTTTTACATTTTTCCCTTACAACATCAATATAATCATGGGCTTTCTAATGTATGCCTTTACAATTTTTTGTTGAATTGAATGAATATAATACAATTTATCTGAATTGCATACACACAAAATGTACACAATTATATACAGTACAATGAGATGTAAGTTTCAGTATTAAGTCCAGGACTTTTTTTGATTTAAAACTTTTTCATAACGCAGGTTAAGGCAATGCACTGCGAGCAATACAATTATTTTGTACCTTTTACAACATAATGGATGACATTATAAAACAGTTTCTGTCAATTCGGACTGATTTATTTCTTATAAAGTTTATCAAAAGGAGGTTATTTAAGTTTTTGAAAACTGTTATATTAAAGCATATCTATGGTTTACAATAGTGTTTCCTAGAGAAAATATACTTACAAATGTTTAGTAACTGTGCACTTACAGTATCTACTTTATTTGCTAAAATTAAAAAATACTGCTATGGGGCTCAAGAAGTGAGGGGCGTGCACTAAATGCTAAAAGTACTAAACTCTGCACCACATCAAGCGATCGAAAGCATTAGATCAATGGAACACAAAATAGTGAAAGAGATGGCACCAACTAGACCTGGATTGCTTGTCTCCAGCATTCCTCTAGCAGCTACATGTCTACCACCATGGTATGAATACCATTGAGTTCTCTGGTTCGAGTAGTCTTAAAGGACAAACCAAGGAAACTAGAAATCTATGTTTGGCCATAACTTCTCTATAACAGTATCTACTGCCATCAGCTTCAATGGACAATAAGATGCATATCTCAATAGAGTGTGAGGTTTAAAGTTTGATTATTCAGCCATAAAAGTTGAAAATGATCCCAATTTACATGTAACATTATTATATATTTTAAAAAAATCCCCTCTCTCTCTCCCTTGCTCACTCTCTCTCTCTCTCCATATATATATATATATATATATATATATATATATATATATACACACACATTTGTGTGTGTATTTTTGAGATAAGTTTGATATATTCTGCCATAAAAGTTGAAAATGAACCCAATATACATATAACGTTACTATATTTTTTTTTTTTTAAATCTCCTCTCTCTCTCACTATGTATATATATATATATATATATATATATATATATATATATATACGGTATATATGTGTATATATTTGTGTGTGTGTGTAATTCAGCACCCAAGAAATCTGTATAGTAGTTGGCAACCTAAAGACCTTGAGAGATCAAAAAAGATATGTATCTTATGTCTCTAATGTACAGATACAGTGGGGCATTTCAATTAACCCTTGGACCAGACAATGAAAATGCTTCTATCCAAACTAAAAGACAAATATATGATCGTATTACACTCTTGTCATTCTTCCACCATGCTGTTCAATTAAATGAAATGCCTTCTGTAATAAAACATATGGAGGGCAATCCTGACACACCGTTTGGGAAAAGTTAATAGATTTATAAATTGTAAAGGAAAAATATATAATTCAGCAGTCTTCTGGTTCTGAATGAGACCTCCTAAATACATTAGTAGCATTCACTGCACACATTTTTCAGTTTATTAAGGTATTTAAGGTAAACACTCTTGGCTTTGTATTTCCTTTATATTTCATATTAAATGTGTGACATGATATGGAATTGTCAGCATCTGTCGGCAGATTTGTACATATGAAACTGGCTGATCTGTTACATGTGCACTTGGCAGCTGAAGGCATCTGTGTTGGTCCCATGTTTATACGAGCCCGTATTGCTGAGAAATTATATTTTAATATATACAAATGAGCCTCTAGGGACAATGGGGACGTTGCCATTACACCTAGAGGCTCAGCTCTCTCTGCATCTGCCATGCCCTCTCCACTTTGATTGATAGATCCAGGATGTGTAAACGTGATCACGCCTGGCCCTAACTTCTCTTAAAATTGATCAAAGTGCCGAGGGTGCAGTAGTTGCAAAAATAGCTGAGCCTATAGGTGTAATGGCAATGACCCCATTGCTCCTAGAGGCTAACTTACTGTACATATATAAAAACATAATTTTCTCGTTAATTTTTTTCCATCAACAAAGCAAATAATCGGATACGAGGACTTGCTTTTTGTGTGGAAGGAGTTATATTTTTTAATGTCACCAAACGCTTCATTTTTATAGCATTCAGGATGACATGTTAAGTTTAATCTGAGGGTCAGTATTAGTGAAGAAATTTTATTTGTTATGAATTACTACATAATGAATCACATTCCATTGTGTGTAGTGGGCACAATGATGGGTAACTGCGATTGCACCAACAACTGGTCAGATGCCACATTCATCGCTTATCACGGCATCTGACGTTAAAATTGAGGCCTTTAAGGGGTTAAAAAATGGTCGTTGCTGCCATTTTATTTGAAGAAACTGTGTAAAATCTCATGACGGCCTCTCTGCGAGCAAATGGATGAGGTATGTATTTTTTTTCACCCCCATTTCAGGAAAAATATACTCTACCATGAAGCATGAGAAAATTTGGCATTGTGGTGAATCAAATTTTTCCTGAAATTCAGATCGAAGATCATAACACCAAATTTATAGAATTTTCATTGTGACATAAAATATATAAAACCATTTGAAAAGACAAAAAATATTTTTGAACTGACACCCATAACATTTTTTTTTGTCTATTTATTGAGCTAAGTGAGGGCTTGATTTTTTTGGGTTACATATGACATTTGTTTTGAAAAAGTGAAGTGACTGGTGATTCTTTTTTTTGCTGTGTTCATTATATTGGCTAAATAATCTAATACTAAAATATTTTTCAGATGTAGCAATTACAAAAATGTTGATTTTTAGTGTTGTCTATAAAATAGACTAAATTACAATATATTTGAGGCCAAGTGTAATTCTCGTTGCCATATTTGAAAATGAGAAGGGACTATCTCTACTATGGGGTGGTTGATGTCTGCCTCATAGAATTTTTTTATTGCCATTTTGTTGGGATTATAGGGTGATTTTATGTGTAGACAAATTATACAAGGTAATGTGGTTTCAGTCTTTTGTTCTGTCTTTAAAGGGGTTCTCCATTAATTAAGAAAATTAAAATACTTAGATATTACTTTATTAGAATGATATTCTCAAATACCTTTCATTAATTATAATAGCTTCTGTTGTCTATGGACCAATCATTAGGAGAAATAAAGTGGCCGCCATACTATTAGTACACACAAAACCTGTCCTAATCACACAGCAGGGCAAGCTACTTCAGAACACTGAGCTAAAGAGCTGCCTCCTCCTCCTCCTCTCAGCTCTTCTTTTCAGGGATTATGATCCTGAATAGCGTTTAATATGGTCTTCAGCTGAATCTCTGTAAGAATGGAGCTCATGACAAGATATGAAGTACAGAAAGAAGGGTGGGGGTATAGTAATAAGCAGCAGCACTTGTATGCTGTCTCCATTACCACAGCCCTACATTACTACAGTCTGTCCTGTCCGTCTTTTCTGTACTTCATGTCTCCAAGTAGAGCAGTGAGGAGGATGAGGCAGCTCATTAGCTGAGTGTTGTGAAGTAACTTGTCCTGCTGTGTGATTAGGACTGTGTGTGTACTAATAGGATGGCGGACATTTTATTTCCCTTGATGATTGCTGCCAAGTCAAAATGAGGCATTATAACTAATGAAAGGTATTTTGGAATATATTTATAACTAGCAGAAGGACCCGGCTTCGCCTGGGTGTATTTCATCTATTTCACTTAATGTTTCGTTGTGTGTAATGTGTGTGTCGTTGCAGATAGAAAGTCAATGCAGCTGACAGAAGTTGATTTTTACCTTCATTTTTTCAATCCCCATTGGCTGCGGAGTTGGAGGGGGCGTGGCCTGAAGACATGTGACCATGTGTATGGTAGTTGGGACCCGGCTTTGCCTGGGTATATTTCATCTATTTCATTTAATGTTTGTGTGTGTCGTTGCCGAGGGAAAGTCTCCCTCCCACCCCTGCAGCTAACAGAAGTTGATTTTTACCTTAATTTTTTTCAATCCCCATTGGCTGTGGAGTGGGAGGGGGCGTGACCTGACCGGGGGCGTGGTTTAGCTGGACCTTGGGGGGATTGCGTTTAAGTCCTTCTTTTGTGGGTGGCCTGAATATAAAGGTCGATACCATGGTAATTTATGAGGACACTCAATGGGTAGCAGTGGAAGAAAACATCTTTTATTACTACTGAACGGTCGTAGTCTAAAATTAGTCTATTTCATTTAATGTTTCTGTGTGTCGTTGCAGAGAGAAATTCACCCTCCCACCCCTGCAGCTGACAGAAGTTGATTTTTACCTTCATTTTTCCAATCCCCGTTGGGTGCGGAGTGAGAGGGGGCGTGGCCTGACAGAGTTGGGGCGTGGTTTACTGAGACCTGGGGCGGGGGTTTTAAGTCCTTCTTTTGAGGGTGGTGTGAATTACAGGTCGATGCCATGGTAATTTATGAGGACACGCAATGGGTAGCAGTGGAAAAAAACATCTTTTATTACTACTGAACGGTTGTAGTCTAAAATTAGTCTATTTCATCTAAAATTTTTGTGTGTTGTTGCAGAGAGAAATTCACCCTCCCACCCCTACAGCTAACAGAAGTTTATTTTTACCTTCATTTTATCAATCCCCGTTGGTTGTGGAGTGGGAAGGGGCGTGGTCTGACAGAGTTGGGGGCGTGGCTTAGCAAGGCGCTTCGCACGGGTGTATTTAATCTATTTCATTTAATGTTTCTGTGTATTGTTGCAGAGAGAAAGTCAAAAAAGTCAACCTCCCTCCCACCCACCCCTGCAGCTGACAGAAGTTTATTTTTACCTTTATTTTTTCAATCCCTGTTGGCTGCGGAGTGGGAGGGGGTGTGGCCTGACAAAATCGCGGGCATGGCTTAGCGAGACCTGGGGCCGGAGTTTTAAGTACTTCTTTAGGGTGGCCTGAATTAACGGTCGATACCATGCTTATTTTTGAGGCCACACAATGGGTAGCAGTGGAAGAAAACATCTTTTATTACTACTGAACTGTCTTAGTCTAAAATTAGTCTAAAACATAAGTTATATTTATGGTAACCGGAATACTTTTAACAGTGAATAGAAATGGCTGGGTTATTACCTGAGCTCCTCAGCTGGCTGCTAATTACCTGGCTGTGTTGTTATGGAAACCTGCCCTCCCTGTGTGTGTCTGTGCAGAGAATGGCAGTTGGGGTTTAAAACCAAAGCTCCCAGGCTAATATTGGCTAATGGAGATCATATTTTGGGAATATCTCGGGAACGGTACGTCCTAGAGAGGTGAGACCTGGTCTAAAACCTTCCCGGACACCTGATGTACCTGTGTGCCGAACTTGGTGAAAATCGGTCCAGTAGGTCGCACATAGAGAACAGACAGACAGATGGACAGACAGACAGACAGAAACTCATTTTTATAATATTAAGAGATAAAGTAATATTTTCATTTTCGTAATAAAATACTCATAATTCCCGGAGAACCCCTTTAAAGTGATTGTATGAAGTTAGAAAAAGGGTGGACTCTCTGAAGCAGCTTCTGAGAAGAACGTACGGTATTTTGCGTCAAAGCCAGCGCTGGATTCAAAAGGAATGGAAAATGTAACAGAAGGACATATGCTTCTTCTTGGCTTGACTCAAAACACTGCATTGAAAGCAGCCTAAATGTCACAATCTTGTCCTAAAATTAAGTCTGAAATTGCAGCTCATATCCATTCAATGACCATTTACGCTAAACACACACCCCCTAGTCTCTCGATAAGCAATAGATAGCAAAATGTAACTAATGCCACAATGTTGCACTTTTCTCACAGATTGGAGGCTTTAGAGCTGTTATTTTTATCATATGTTTACACACAATGTTCCAGTTTCTATTCTTTGACACTGAAAAAGTATGACACATAATAATTACCACAATCTATTCTGAGACATTGTTACATTTTCAACAAAAAAAAGTGTTCATTTTTCACAAATAGTAATGACCACACATGGATGACAGACGGAAAAAGTTATCAGATATCACTATATCTGTAACTGATGCTAATTAGTTGAAATGAATTGTAAGACTTGCCTCTGTCACTGAAGTCATCCACCAGAATGATTTCCTCTATGAGGCTGTCCGGTGTCCTGTTGATTACGCTGTGTATGGTTCTAAGTAGTGACGACCATCCCTCATTGTGAAATGGAATAATAATGCTGGTGTTTGGCAGCTTTTCCAAATAAAGTTTGTGCTTGCAGCTGAAAGGAAAGCATAATGCGTGTGTTGTCATTTATATTCATACAAAGGGATTGCAGACCATACAAATAGCTGTATTTTGCTGATTGAGTTTAGGAGATGACTTGTTTCTACTAAGACAAGATTAATTCTGCTAGGACGAATGGTAAACATGTTTTTTTCTTATGATAGAAAACAATGGGTGATAATTTAGAGAAAGTGAGTCAGAGAAAGTTTCTCTTAAACCTACTTCTAAACATCTAGAAAGTTTACTTCAGGGACACTTGTCAGAAACGGGTATTGTTTTAAATAATATTGGTGTGTTCTGATTTTTCATTTTGGGAGCACTTTACCGTTAAAAATGAAATGCAATATATTGTCCTTCTGTAGAAGTCAAAAAAAGATTTCTTTGAAGGCTGGGATCCTATTGTTATTTTACTGCTACAGCAAGGGAAAAATTGTATCTGTTAGTATTATAGTAGATTAGCAGAATTAGGATAACAGTATGACAGCTTTATTGTTCTCTTGATATACCTTCATGCCCATAGAAGAGCACTGCACTTAGCTTCCCTCTTTAAAGGAAATCTGTCTCCTGAATCATCACCATTAAACTAAAACTATTGTCTTGTAGCACTTACTACCTTCTTTCCAGATGTGCTTCTCTTTCCTTGTTGCTCGGTTTGTATCTTGAAAAAATCCAATTTATTTCTTATGCAAATGACCGAGTAAGGTGCCCAGAGGGGCGTTATTTTCGTTGAAAGGCACCCAGGAACGCCCCCATCAAGTGCCCAGGCCCACCCTCCACCAGAGACCAAGCATGCCTCTCATACTCTACGCCCCCAGCAGCGCCGTTGTTCTCCCCCATCACAGCAAAGACAGATAACCCCGCCCACCCTTGCTTTCAACGTCGCTGACAAATCTTGCCGTGCTGCCTTTTCTCTTCCAGCCCAGGATGAAACCTTCACTGGGCTCGGCGCATGCCCAGTAAAACATTTGAGGCTGATGCCCTCAGTTCCGAATACTGCCTGCTCCTCCGTCTTCCAGTTCAACTGAGGGTTATCTGTCTTCACTGTGATGGGGGAGAGAACAACAGTGCTGCTGTAGGTACTACAAGGCAATAGTTTTAGTTTAATGGTGATGATTCAGGTGACAGATTTCCTTTAACCACTGTGAATGAGTTAAAAGGGCACACAAGGCTGTTTGGTATGCCAAAGGTCCAAACAAAGGAGTACGTTATAGAGTCTGGCCAGGAAATAGAATACATGGAGTGATTTTAAAAAAGGATATGCAGAAAACCATCTACCTACTCTTTGTAAAACAAAATGACATAGAATATTCACATGCATACTGTTAATATGTGACAGAAAATATTTGATGGTAGTGTCCCTTCAACAGCTTCCAGAACTCTCAATATACCTTAAGAATCATAGAACATCAGTTGCCTATTACTTATTTGTTTTCACTATGGTATTTTTAATCAAGTGTTCATAATTCGTAAAGGAGCATTACCTCATCAGGAAGACTCCCTCTCTGACCCCTTCCAGCTTTGACCTAGTGGGCAGATGTAATCAGAAGTAGAGAAACAGTCAAGTAGCTGTTCTATGCTGTTTCTATAATTAGCATTTATAGTATTTGTGTGAGAGCTACAGAAATATTCACCCTGAGAGTGGAATACCGATTTTAAAAGGAATTCCTAACTAAAAAATGTATGGCTTTTTCTTTAACTCCCTAACACTTCAAAAGAGAAGGAGCGTGTCTACCTTTCAACTGTGTATGAAGAGTTGGCAGACAAGTACTCTCCCATTTCCTGATAAGCGTCCCAGGAGGTGTGATCTTAATCTATCAGTCATTTGTGGCTTATTCTGTGGATATACCAAAAATGTTTAAAATGGACATACATACATCTTTGATGGTACTCATGACATTGGAGTTCTTTTGAATACCTTGAGGTTTTCCCCATAGGTATGTTTCCCATTATCTGCCTTACTAAAATTGAAAATGTATTCTGGTAAACATACGTAAATGGTAGATGGGGTATTAGTTTGTTTACATCATTTTTATAGTTCTGCTACAAAAGTCACGTATATCATAGACACCAGATATTGTAATAACACACGGCATAGCCTCTATTGCATTTAAAGAGGTTTTTCTGGGACTAGAAGATTTCTAGTCAATTCTCAGGATAGACCATTTATGTTTGTTTGCAAGAAATGCCCACCTAGCCTCATAACAAAAGGTTGTCTTCAATTTCTATCCAGGCAAAGTTGCAAATTACAACCCCCTGATCTAGTACAAAATGTACATATTCAGCAGAATACAAGAACAAATTTTCTACCATTAAGTAAACAAAGGGTAAGGCTATTTCTGGTTCATTTTTTTAAGGTTATGTTTTACTTAGTTCCAGTATCAAGGTA
Source organism: Rhinella marina (assembly GCA_900303285.1). Taxonomy (NCBI): domain Eukaryota; kingdom Metazoa; phylum Chordata; class Amphibia; order Anura; family Bufonidae; genus Rhinella; species Rhinella marina. Next base: position 70,473 of record ONZH01029649.1, on the reverse strand, counting down.
CATGGACTTTGGCTTTCTGAAAAAAAAAGAATAAATATAGTGTTTTTATTACAAAATGTAATATAATGCTTTCCTCATGTGAGTGACCACTATTGAAATTTTTGCAACACATGACTACTGTCATAGGTTTTTTTTTGTTATCAAAGCATATAAAGCAAGTGGAAAACAAGCATCTTTTCCATCCAAGCGCTCTAATCACTGGTCTACAAAATAACTGTATACTTTGAAAATCTTTTGTATGTATACATACACAATCTTGTATAGATATGTAATCTTAGGAAACTCTGGGTCAGAAAATCTGTAGATATATCGTATTATGATTTTCAGTGAGTTTCAGTGGATAGATCAACAGAAAGGCTGAAAGCTTTCCCATTTTAGTAGATGGTTGAACAGCTTTTAAAGCATGACACAGTCTCAATGGGAACATTATCTAATGCTTAAGTTCAACATTTAAACGCATATTGTGCGCAAATTTTTTCACATAAAATATACTTACAAAGTATTCACACATAATTGACTGTATAAGAAAAAAAAATAAAAAGAAATGTAGTATGAAGCTACAATGTGTTTGTTGACTGCTTGCTGGTTGTTAAGGGGGTTGGGCAGTGGCTAAAAGGGAACCTGTCATCAACTTTATGCTGGCCTCACTGAGGGCAGCATAAAATAGGGACAGAAATGTTGAATTCAGTGTGTCATTCATGAGCTAAATGTAAATGGTTGCTGAGAACCAGCATCATAATCATTGCAGCTCAGGCCTTGAAAAGACTCAAATCTACTTGAGAAGAGTCATGGTTAGTTATTCCTAATCTCCTGCTCTCCCCATCCATCTCCAAGAGAGAAAGGGAGAATACTAGGTAGAAGACTGTCAATCATCAACAGGTGGGCAAGGAGAGCAGGGATTCATGAATAAGCATGACTCTTCGCAGCTGGCCATGACTCTTTTCCAGGCCCAGTCTGCAATGATTGTGATATTGTTTCTCCAACCACTTACTTTTAATTTATAAATGACAAACCTCTGAAATCAACTTACCTGTCTCTACTTTATTCAGCCATTAGTACGGGCAGCATAAAGTTGATGACAGGTTCCCTTTAATATTGATGACCTATCCTCAGGATAGGTTTTCAACATCGTATCAGCAGCAATTCCATTCCTGGTTTTGGCTTTGAAAACCACTTCAGAAAACCTGAATATGTGGCTATGCCCTCATGGTGGCCTGCTATAGACTGGCTTTTGATGTAAACTGAAACCTTTAGTATTCAGTTCACTAATTAAGACATTTACACACTTTAGAATTACATATTTTTGAAGCCTTATTCTCTGATACTTGACAGTTAGGAATGTTACATTTGTGACTCTTATCTATCCAGAGGGCGGAAGCCATCTGAATATCTACTGCTGATATAACTAAGTCTCACAACAGCCTGCATTCTCTCCAGTGAAGTCTATGAGAGCTACAGAGAGAGATAAGTAAGCGCAATCATGTATAGCCCACATTAATGTGCCACTGTAACGCACAGTTAATCAGGGAAACAAAGCCTGAAACCACAAGAGGCAAGGACTAGGGATGAGCGAACTTTTGAAAAGTTCGGTTCGGTTCGGTTCGGCGAATTTTCTTGAAGTTCGGATTCGTACGAACCGAACCTAAAACGAACCTTGCTATAACGGCTGAATAATTGCTGCAACAATAATGGGAGTCTGGTAGGGTATAGTTTCGTTTACTTGCAGTTGCTATTACAATGAAAAAAGTAGAAAAAATTAAAGTGACTTGTACAACGGCGACGCAAAATATACGCATATTTAAGAATTTAAACTAATGCGTACGCTAATGCGAACATTCATAATAACGAACATACAGTGTAGCGTTGTCAAAGGTACGCTACTTAACTGAATATGTACGCATTAGCGTACAAATACACTGCGTCTGCGAACATTCCTACTCCAGTGACGAACATACAGTGTTTGATGTGCCGTTTTTATTTTAACCAGATTCGTCTTAAAAGTTCTTAAACGAATCTGGTTCGTTACGGTTCTGTTCGCTCGTCCGAACGTTCGGACGAACGAAAATAATAACCCATCTCGGCCATTCTCCTCCCAAAAGGGTGGTTTGACACGAGGGCCACACCAGGATACAAGGGATTGTAGGAGTAATAAATAATCCCTTGTATCCTGGTCTATTCTGTGAAAACGGTACAGTTTTGATGTGCCGTTTTTATTTTAACCAGATTCGTCTTAAAAGTTCTTAAACGAATCTGGTTCGTTACGGTTCTGTTCGCTCGTCCGAACGAACGTTCGGACGAACGAAAATAATAACCCATCTCGGCCATTCTCCTCCCAAAAGGGTGGTTTGACACGAGGGTCACACCAGGATACAAGGGATTGTAGGAGTAATAAATAATCCCTTGTATCCTGGTCTATTCTGTGGAAAAAGTAAACTTTATTTATTTACGAACCTGATTCATACGAACTTTACGAAAGTTCGGTTCGGGGACGAACCGAACGTTCGGTAAAGTTCGTAACGAATCTGGTTCGTTACGGTTCGGTTCGCTCATCCCTAGCAAGGACCTAAACAATCGATTTAGCATAGGAGCTGGCCAGCAAATACAGCAGCTCAGAAGAGCTACTGCCTGGAAATCAGAAGTCTTTGGGTTTGAATCCTAAGAGGTGGGGATTAAATAGGTTTTATGGGATTGATATTGTTTTAACACATATGCTTATATAGTTACTGACTTCATGTACATCTTCCCAATGTTTTTATTTCAACTTGGACTCTCGTTACCGTTTTTTACCATGCAAACAAATCATGGGCTAATTCCTTATTTTAACACAGGGCTGGCCAACCTGCGGCTCTCCAGCTGTTGCAAAACTACAACTTCGCTCCTAAATGCCAATATATGATGAGAAACTAGTGATCTGCTGAGAAAGCACTTTGTTGAAATAGGAATGAGAGGGCCATGGCTAGTCATTTATTTTTTTAACTATTATTGATTGGAAATGAAGCTCAAGTAATGCTAAAAAGTTTAACTATTCTAATACCTGCTCTATAGGAAAGAGGAGGGTAAATCTATTTAATAACATAGTAACTGCATACTTACAAATAAGAAATATGAATGGCACCCTGACTTCAGGTCAACGGAAGTTCAAAGGAGAATATGTAGAAACAGGATTAAAGTCTTTCACCAACCTGTGAGACTGCTTTTCTATATTCACTGTATTATAAAGAAGAGATGCTGCAGGGATGGAAATCTTTATATGCTTATGCATGTTTTCAAGCAAGAATACTCCTTTTTATGTAATTATTTTTGCACATTTAGCTCCTCTTTTCAGAGAGCTCTACACAAATGGGATTTATGAATGGATCATACTGCCAAAATCCCATACACAGAAGTGTGGCCATCTGGAGTGTACTGTTGATATACTAACACCATTCCAGCAATCACCTTTAATGGCAGCTTAAAAAAAAATAAAAAAAAAACTATTTTCCAAATGCTGTAGTCTTTAGTAGAGAACATTTCTCTGCTTGTGCAAATTACACCTTAACATTTCATCTCCAAAGGCTTGTATTCCAGACACTTAACTTCAAAACAGTCAGCATAAACATATTCATGAGAATATAATTACAATAAAAAGAAAATGGGATGTATGTCTAGTAAGGGTGTTGTAGTTAGATTTCTGCTTTGCATGTCTAGCACATTATCTGCTGGCAAGGTGTTACTCGCCTAGCTTCTGGAGCCTTAGGACTTAATGCTGCAAAACAATAGACTGCTGTTCAATCTGGCATGAAACTAAAAAGATAAAAAATATTTTTTAGAATTTTATCACAATATCATTGCATGACTCCAGACCCTTTTTACTCTATCTCCCTCTTTATATGCTTTATATGCTATGATGATGAGGACGCACTGGGTTGCAACAGATTTGGTTTAGTGCTAAACCTAAGGTCTTATGCACACATCAATGAATCATGGACATGTGCTGTCTGTGTTTTCCATGCATAGCACATGTACCTATTGATTTTTATTTGTGTATTCACATAACAGTGATGTTCCACTGATCATGGGTCGATGGAAAAAACATGGAGACATGAACTATTTTGGTCCATGATATGTGCCAAATGAAGTCTATGGGTCAGTGAAAACCACGGCATTAGTGTTGTGTTTCAGCGATTTTTCATGGACCACTGATGCTGTGGAAATTAATTTTCAGCTGAGCAGTGGACTCGGAATATGGATGACACAAGGTGGGCAAAAATTTACACATGGGCCAAATATGGATTTTTCATGGACATCTTCACAGATGAATCACAGACCATCTTGTCACAGATGTCATCACAGACATGTAAATAAGGCCTAAGAGTTGAATCTAATGGACTCCCATGTATTCACACTTTAAACCATTTACACAAATCTGAGAATCTCAAAGTCATGAACCTCAGTAGTAGGAGTAATTTCTGTTAGATATAGCTGATGGAAACTGCACAGTTAACACTGGGAAATAGTACAGAATAGCAGACAGAAGACATAGACAGATAAGCACAGGTTATGATATAACAGTAAAGGGACTGTGTTTGGGACAAGCGGTATGATAGCACAACTGTGGAGACGCAAAGGACAGAAAAAGAAACATACAGTTAGGGATGATGTTTTTGCACATACTGGCTCTTTTAAATGAAAGAGTCAGCATGTCCACCTGTGCACGTCAACAACCATGGGACAAGGGAAGGAGTGTTGGAGATGGAGGCCGCAAGTAGAATACAGCAGGATGCAAGGGATAGTGGCCCTAAGGTTAGGGACCAGCCAAAGGTACAAGACACTGGGTACAGGAGCTCCATGAAAAAATTGTGTTGGGGGGGCGGAGCCTGACCGCGCATTGAGACGGCTGCAGCTTGCTGAGCTCCTGCTGCGTGGGCCCTGAATTATCAGCCATAAATCTTTTATTTCAGCTTTACAATGGTGAAGATCGGCAGGAATCGCCCTAGGGACCCACCAGATACCCCAAGGGGGAAAAAGAAGCAGGCGGATTTAGACAAATTTCTGAAGAGACGGTCGGGCGCTTCTCCTGCCCGAACCCTCAAGATGGCGGCGGGCGCGCGGGAACAAGTGGAGGAAGCGCATGACGACTCAGACATGGACAGCATACCTGACTCTGTGGCCACCGATGGGGAGCAAGAAGCAGCACAAGTCACCAGATCCTTCTTGAGAAGAACCATAAAGCAAGGCTTGGCTCCTGTGCTGAAGGAACTGTCGACCATCAAAACGGAGGTACGTCAGGTAGGCCACAGAGTAGAGGCCCTTGAGTCAGCGCAGTCCGCCATTATACAGCACAGCGCTGCAATTCAGCAGCAGGCCACGGCTCATGCTGAATCCCTAAACTTATCGTTTTCACTAATTGAGGACCAAGAAAATCGTAGTAGACGGAAGAATGTTCGAGTTAAGGGACTCCCAGAGTCAGTTAACCAAAGCTTATTAGAGTCTACAGCCAGAGAGATTTTTATTGACCTGCTGGGCGCTGAAAGAGCAGCTAGTATTTCCATTGAAAGAATACACAGATCTCTTAGACCTGTCCCAAAACCAGAGGAACCACCTAGAGATGTGATATGTGGCCTACTCAGCTACCAAGATACTGCAGCCATACTATCTGCTGCTAGGGAGCGCAAGTCGCTTCAATTTGAGCAAACTGACATATCTTAATTCCAGGACATTGCTCCTTCCACGCTGGCAAAAAGATGGGCCTTGAAACCATTAACAGATAAGCTGAGAAGCCAGAAGATACTATACAAGTGGTTGTTCCCATTCGGAATCACATTTGCAGCAAATGGTAAAAGATGTACTATACGCTATCCATCTGATTTGCCTCAAGCATGGAACCTCCTGAACACCCAGCCGCTAGATATCCCATCTTGGCTACCTGTGGTTGCTGGGGAACCAATTCCACCTCTCCCTCCGCTTGAACCGTGGTCCGTTGTCACCAAGACCCGCTCACCTAAAAGCAAGAAGATGCCAACTTGAACCCCTACTCAGGACAGCTTCATAGAGGATCTTTTTGGGTTCTGAAAAGACACACCTCTGTCCAGTGGCACCTCATGATATCCTTTATGCCCTGCTTTCTTTAGACACCTTGCTAATAGAAGTTCTAAATGTCTAAATGTTTAGTTATGTTGTATTTTTTGGATTCGGGGCCCCGCGCTCTCTGATCAGGCCTAGAGATGTATATCTCCCCCCTGGCCACATGCCTTCAGGGTCTCCAGTGTAGCCCTGCTAAGGCATTACGTTTCTGTGACATATTTTACATAAGTTGTTGTTCTTTGGTTTGCTCTTTGTTCTCTGTTTTTATCTCCCAGGAGTCTTTCAGGTGGCTCGTTCATGGTGTACCTGGAGTCCCAGCATGGCATCTTTAAAAATGACCTCCTTTAACGTTAGAGGCTTCAACATTCCACAAAAGAGATCACAGGTTATTTCTCTTTTAAAATGATTACACACTGACATTTGTTTCTTGCAAGAAACTCACTTAAAATCTGGGAGAGTTCCTAACCTTCCCATATCCTATTTTGGTCATTGGTATCACAGCTGCCATGTTGGGGCTTCCAGGGGCACCTGCATTGCAATTAAGAAATCTGTCCCCTTTGTCCATTTAGTCACTTATGCAGACCCTGAGGGTAGATTTATCTTTGTTAAGGGGAAATTGGGCTCCATTCCCATTACGTTGGCCAGTCTGTACGCACCCAATGTACATCAAGCCAAATGGCTTAAGGGGACCTTAGAAAAATTAGACAGCTTCGCGGAGGGTATTAGAATAGTGGGTGGCGATCTAAATATTGCATTAAATCCAACTTTGGACACTTCTACAGGTACCTCTGCTGTCTCTCAGGTAAATCTTAAAAAGATATATCGGGCCTTACATAATGCCCAACTACTTGACGTTTGGAGATTATTGCATGTCAATACTAAAGACTTCACATATTATTCATCAGTGCATAATACATACCAGAGATTGGATTACATATTTAGCTCTGCTAACCATGTTCATTCAATCCGAGAAGCTGATATCGGGCCTATCACCATTTCAGACCACGCACCTATAACAATCACACTACAGGTCTCTGACTTGCCAGTTAGAGAATGGCAGTGGCGTTTAAACGAAACCCTATTAGACTCAGATGTGACGGTTGCATCTTTGGCTGACAAACTCCGCCTCTTTTTTGAACTCAATGACAATGGAGAGGTTTCACAGAGTATTGTGTGGGAGACTCACAAAGCGTATATACGTGGAGAATTGATAGCCTTAAGTGTAGCCAAGAAAAAAGAGCGCCTTAAGATGCTCAATTCTCTTTTAGCACAGATAGCATCCCTTGAAATGATTCATAAAAGATCTGCTTCGCTCTCTGCCCAAAAAGAGTTAACTGAACTTAGAAAACAACTCCTTGACCATTTGAATATTGCATCAGCTAAGGCATATCAATATTCGAAATTCAGATATTATGCTCATGGAGATAAGGGTAATAAATTGATGTCCCGTCTAGTTAAAAAAGAAAAAGATTCCTCATTTATTCAATCCATAACTAATTCTGCAGGGAATAAGATCACACAGACAGCTCACATTGCTGAAGAATTCCGAAAATTCTATGAGTCTCTATATAATTTAAAAAGCAATCAGCGAGCGCCTGATGTGACTTGTGAGACACAAATAACGGCCTTCTTAGAGTCTATAAACTTGCCCACTGTCCCTCTACAAGCCCAGGCGGCTCTTACGGCACCAGTCACTAAGGAAGAATTGACTAAGACATTAAAATCCCTCCCCCTCAATAAGTGCCCGGGCCCAGACGGCCTCCCGGCTGGCTATTATAAAAAGTTATTACCATCACTTATACCTCATATGCTTAAATGGTGCAATGCTCTATTACAAGGGATTCCCATCCCAGCGCAGGCACTTTCTGCACATATCACACTCATACCCAAAGACGGTAAAGACCCTTCCAACTGTGGAAGTTATCGCCCTATCTCACTACTAAATGTAGATGTTAAAATCTGGGCGAAGTTATTAGCTAATAGAATTAAGACCCTGATGCCTCATTTGATTCACCCTGAACAAGCTGGATTTATTCCAGGCAGAGAGGGGTGCCATAATTCACAGAGAGTAATCCACATCATACATCATGCTATCTCCCACAGAATGCCTTTGATCCTCCTTAGCACAGACGCTGAGAAAGCGTTCGATAGAATCAATTGGGGTTTCCTTGTCAAGACGCTAGAGAAATTTGGTTTTCCTCCACTATTTATACAGGCTGTGATGTCACTATATGATGCACCTAGTGCGTGACTGAGAGTGAATGGAACCCTCTCTGGGGCTTTCCCTATTAGCAACGGCACTAGACAGGGGTGCCCACTTTCTCCCTATTTATTTATTCTAACTATGGAGACCCTGCTCCAAGCCATTAGAGAACATAGAGATATCCAGGGAATCTCTATCAGGAATAACACTCATAAATGTGCAGCGTTCGCTGATGATTTACTTCTGATGATATCAAACCCTACGCAAGCTTTTCCTACTGTATTAGATTTATTTGAAAAATTTGGTGCACTCTCCAATTTTAAAATAAATTACAGCAAATCAGAGGCTCTCAATATCAATACTCCCTTAACTAATCTCCAAAGAATTAAATCGCTTGCCCCTTTTCATTGGCAACACTCTCAGATAAAGTACTTGGGTATCCAAATAACTAGCAAACTGCCCTCTCTATATACGGCCAATTATCCCCCTCTATTGCAAAAAATAAAAACACAACTCTCTTCACTGTCAGTCCCGTTTCTCTCGTGGATAGGAAGGAAGAATATGCTGAAAACATATATCATGCCCAAACTACTGTATTTGCTACAAATGTTACCTATCCATATCCCACAGTCTTATTTTAGAAAGATTCGTTCTCTCTTTACTGCCTTTTTGTGGCGAGGGAGAAGACCAAGACTTTCTTTCTCCAGACTCATTTTACCACGCCAATCTGGAGGCTTTGGCCTTTGTGACCCTCAGACATTTTATTATGCCATTCACCTGAAGAGATGGTTACACTTAGTGGATACTCGATATGATACTCTTCACTTACAATGTGAAAAAGCTTCCCTAGATGCACTTGATGCAGTAGGGCTGTGGAACATTCCTAGGAAATCTACTCATTTAAATGACATCACAAAAAGTACTTTTCGTGTTATCCAACTGCTTAATAAAGATGGTTATCTCTTTAGTACACCTTCGGGTCATATGCCAGCCAGATTCCTTCCATTTCTGTCACACTCAGACCTGTCGGTTTTGCCACCAGGATGGGATAGATGTGGATCATATACATTACAAGATTTCTTGGCCTTAGCCAAAGAGTCTCCTGATTTTTCCTTTCTTACCCCAGATGACACTCACACTCTTGATTTCTTGGCAAAATCTAACTTGCATAAAGCATTGGAGGACCTGACTAAGATCTCTCCTGCTTTGGCTGCACCATCCTGGTTGGAGAAGCTAATTGGTACTGATAAGCCACCCCCTAGATTATTGTCTTTCTTTTATAAACAACTTATTTCAAAAGATGAAAGCACACCAGCATATATTAGGGGTTGGGAGATTGACCTCTCGAGTACTTTCTCTAAAGGTGATATTGATATCATTCATTCGCACTCACATGGCTTCTCTCGTTGTGTTAGAACCCAGGAAAACTCCTATAAAACTATGACAAGATGGTACAAAACCCTGGTAGTACTATTTCAAATGGGCCTCAGTGACACTAATACCTGTTGGAGATGTGGGAAAGAGACTGGAACGTTGGGTCATATTCTTTGGTTTTGCCCTAAAATACAACCTTTTTGGAATGCCATCTTTGAGGTTGTGAAGAAAATATGTAACATTGCATCTTCTTTTACACCAGAGTCTATCCTCCTGTGGTTACCTAGTACCACATGGTCTCCCTCCAAGACAAACTTAGCTACCCACCTTATCCAAACAGCCAAGCTCCTAATTCCACTTAAATGGTTGGATCCCTCTCCGCCCTCTCTTTCCCTGTGGTTTGATAGAGTGGATCAAATTTACAGATTGGAGGAATTGGCGAGCTGGGCAAACAGATCCCACTCGACTTTCACTAAACTTTGGAAACCCTGGGTAGACTATAGGCAATCTTTACATATTACTTCACAGTAGAAGGTTGAGTACACTGGCTTTGTATAAGTGGCTAGTACGTCTGCTCGCCTCAGTATTTGAGATTAACTCGGCTTTATATTATTTTCATTTGCTTTTGGCATTCCCAAACTGATGTCAGTGTTTCATGTCATATGAGTCTACCTGACTTATTTTATTTTATATTATCAAGAAGTTTTGATGCAAACTCTGGGAGATGTTCTTGATGTTTTGATGTTTCTTATGTATTTATTGACCTATGTCATTTTGCTTGTTCTCTACCCACTTCCCTCGCCCCTCCTCCCCCGATACCCCCCCCCCAGTCTTCCTTCCTATACACCTAACCTCACCCTTCCCCATACCTAAAATGTAAAATGTGAGACTCATTAGTATTTGCCTTGTCTGATTATTTGAAGGATTGTCTCTCAATAAACAAATTTATGACAAAAAAAATGTGTTGGGTGCATCTACCTGCAACAAGGTGGCTTCCAACAGACAGGACCTGGTATATGGGCCCGACACAATTTTGATTAAAAAAGCTTACAATTTTCATATTGTAAGTATAGCAGTAATGCAATATACTTTTATTCATGTTTCCAATGTCTTTGTGCATAAAGCAGTGTGCTGCTACTTGTCATCCTTGTTTGCTTTTACATTGCAGGCATGGTAGCTTGCACCTGAACCTCTGATTTTATACATAGTTTGGATGTGCCGATCAAACTTTCTTTTGTATTGCTAAAGTATGAAGATTTAGTTTCTGATCATTTGGGCACCATTTTGTATCTGTTCATATTCATGTTCACTTCATTTTATTTCTGTTAGAGCTATTGTGGCTTGTGAATGAACTCAAGATTTGTTTACAATTGTTTGTAGAAGGGAGTTACATTTTGTGTGAATATATTTTCAAGGTTGTTTTGGGATTCTGATTCATTGCGGATCTGAGAATTGGCTGCTCCGGGGTCTGGAATGATAACTGATGAACAAAGGTAAACAATGACCCCTTATACTGTGCATGTCCTAGCTACATTTCTGTAGGGAGTAGAGTTCTTTGTTTTATCATTATAAAGCTGTAGTCCCTCAGGAAAGAGGTTAGAAGCTCATCCTATGGGAAGGGGGGGGGGGATGCCTCGTGTCAGGAACTAATCTGTGTTTTCCAGATCAAGACTAACTGCATTAGCTAAAAAAAAGCTTCTTGGCTGATCTGTTGCTGTAAGATGATGTTAATTCAATTGGTGATGTAAGTTCCTTCATTATTGATGTATTCTGGACTCCAGTCGAAGTGTTGCTGTAATTGTGTAGTATGTTCTTTATCCTTTTTATATAGATAAGTACAAAAGAAAGACATGATATCGCTGTTTATATATACTATTGTTTTTATATTTAATAAAATCATATAATTAACCTTCCTTTGAATTGTAGCTGTAGTTTATTTATTTATTATATGCACTTATATAGCGCTACTATATTCTGCAGGGATATACAGACATTAGTGACATGCTGTCCCCAATGAGGCTCACAATCTAAGGTCCCTATCTATATGTCTTTGGAGTGTGGGAGGAAACCGGAGTACCTGGAGGAAACCCACGCAAACACGGGGAGAACATACAAACTCCATGCAGATGTTGCTCTTGGTCAGATTTGAACCCAGGACTTCAAGGCAACAGTGCTAACCACTGAGCCACAGCGCTGCCCGTTAAGAGTTAAGAGTCTCTCTTTAAAGTTTATCTTGCTCTTATCAGCAAAACAATTATACATAAGCTGCAAGGCAGGGACTGAATTGTGACGGTTCACATGAATCAAATCCTGTTGTTTTGTGGACACACTCCTATATACATATACTATACTGTATGTCCACACAGCAAATCTTGTATGTTGTCTGATCTTGCAGTCTGGTGTTACTTCCTTATATCCTCCCTCTCACTTTCTCTAGGTTAGCAAGAGAACACAGAGCAGTAGGAGCAGAGTAATTCTCTATTCACACGATGCTTATAATGATGCTTTGCACAACTCAGCAAAATCTGACCTACACACTGATATGATCACAGACTTTAACAGCTGAAAATTTAACAAAAGAGTGGCTACTTGGCATATGTTTGAGTATTATAGGTATGGATACAGTTCTTTCAACTGTATTGATAATCTCAGCAGGCTACGCTCAGTAAGACTATCTTAAACTATTCATGCAGAAGCAGACTAAAAACAGATTTTCTTTTACATAGACACATATGTCTGAATATGAGCTAAATACAAAAAATGATTGTAAATTGAACAATTATAAAGTATCGTATTTTTCGCCCTATAAGACGCACCCCCCCACCCAAGAGTAGGGGGGAAATGCGGTGCATCTTATAGGGCGAATACTTCCCATAAGGAAGCGCTCGCTTGTACGTAGGGACCCAATCAGACCTCAGATCAGTGGCTGTGTGGGCTGATCTGAGGTCTGATGGGGGCACAAGACGCTGATATGAGGTCTGATGGGGGCACAAGATGCTGATCTGAGGTCTGATGGGGGCACAAGATGCTGATCTGAGGTCTGATGGGGGCACATACTGCTGTGATCTGAGGTCTGATGGGTGCACAATATACTGAACTGAGGTCTGATGGAGGCACATTCTGCTGATCTGAGGTCTGATAGGGGCACATTCTGCTGATCTGAGGTCTGATGGGGGCACATTCTGATGGGAGCACATTCTGCTGATCTGAGGTCTGATAGGGGCACATTCTGCTGATCTGAGGTCTGATGGGGGCACATACTGTTGATTTGAGGTCTGATGGGGACATAGTAGGCTGATCTGAGGTCTGATAGGGCACATTCTGCTGATCTGAGGTCTGATAGGGGCACATTCTGATCCTGATCTGAGGTCTGATGGGGCACTCTGCTGATCTGAGGTCTGATGGGGCACATCACTGATCTGGATCTGATGATGGGGCACACAGTGCTGATCTGGTCTGATGGGGGCTGGGCATTCTGATGGGGTCTGATCTGCTGGGGATCTGACATGGATCTGAGGTGATGATGGGGCACTGAGGGCTGATCTGAATGAGGTCTGATATGGCACATAGGCTGCTGATCTGATGGGGTCTGATGATGGGCACTGATCTGAGGTCTGATGGGGGCACATGATTCTGATGATGAGGTCTGATGGGATTGATAGGCTGCTGAGTCTGATGGGGCACATTCTGCTGTCTGAGGTCTGATGGGGATGCTGATCTGATCTGATGGGACATTTGATCTGATCTGAGGTCTGAGGGGCCTGAATTGAGCTATGGGATCTGATATCTGGGTCTGACATGGGGATCTTTTGGACTGATGGGATTCTGAATGGAGGCAATGGAGGTCTGATGTGAAATTTATGGGCAGTCTGATAAGAAGATCTGATGAAAATATGTTTTTCTTATTTTCCTACTCTTAACTAGGTGCATCTTATGGGCCGGTGTGGCGAAAAATACGGTATCATCATTGCTATTTTGTATGCATTGAAGAAATATCAAAATGCCTATAACAGATTACAAGTTGTAACCTTTGTAACTAAACTATGCAACATTAAATAATTTGTCCTGAATAATAATAATAATAATAATAATAATAATAATAATAATAATAATAATACTAAAGCTGCTGAGAATTTTTAAAAAAATAAAAGAAGTAATGCTCAATAACATGTTTTCCACCACTTCCATGTTTCCTTGGGATATACTACAGGCAGTACTTGGCTACACCATTTTCATGTCCAAGTCAAGAGGAAGCAGGAAGTACTAACTGGGAGCTGACAAGACGGTAGTGTTAAGGGTTTGGCAAGGTTAGTATTAATTCTTGCTATTTTATTTAAGCATTTATTTAAAAAATCAAATAACATAAATAAATAAATAACATTTGGCAATTTAGTGATTTGGCAATTTAGAGAACACAGAAAATACTCAAGTATAGATTAGAAAAATTGTAAAACTCCATTTTATCACAAAGTAAATCATACATAAACATTAGCATTGCATATTAAGTAACACAGCTGACTAAGCCTTTTGCATTGGGCAAATAAATGCCAGTTTATTTGTTGCATTTGCATTTCATTACAACTTTATATTAACATATTGGGGCAAATTTAATAATATTGTCTAAAAGTAAGACACTGTAAAATGAGCCGGCCATTGGAAATTTCTGAAGATTTATTTGGTGCTGCTGGCAGACTGTGGTATTTGGCTCTATTGGGGTGGTATAATGTGCCACAATGTGGTATTGCTAGCCCTGCCTTCCATCAATTTGGACCCAACTACAAAACATGGCCACTTTTAGTATTTTTTTTCAGGGCCACTTTAAGTTTCCAATCCGACCCTGGCTCGAGGTCTGGCTGGAAATGGACCCCTTTTGCTTATCCATTCCAGACATTTTTCAATTCACTCTGTGACCCTGCAGCTGGTCTTTGCCCCTGTATCTCCCTGTCTCTCTCTATCTCTCCCTGTCTCTCTCTCCCTGTCTGATTAATTACTAGCCCTGAACAGTTCCTGCACTTGCCCTGCAGTATCTCTGATATGCGTAATATGGATTCCAAGAGCAATTACACCCCAATTTTCACAAAACAGGTCTCAGAACTTCACACACAGTGCTTCTGCTCATCTCAGCAGTCGCAGTAGAAGTGATGCGTAACTGGCTTACTGAGCCTGAGCCAATCAGAGCAAGCCCTGCCCACTAGGTCAGGTGACTGCTTTCTACCCAGGCTTTTGCACACGATAAACAAACTAACATTAAAATTTCGCTAATGAATTGAATTCATACGCAACAGTAACTTATACGTAGCAATAGCGTATAATTTATAGGACAAACTGCGTAGTGAATGTGCACAAAGCCGAAACGAATCACCTAATATTCGGATTCGCTTCGCAGCTAAAAATTTCCAGGATTCGATACGAATCAACGAATCGGCGAATAGATTTGCTCATCTCTACATAAAAGTATAATTTTCCTAGCCTTCTCACAACTTATGAACCACATGAACCACACACATTTATATTATATTCAACTGCCATGTCAAAATTGAAAAATCTTGCTTCCAGGGCATCAGTTGTGATTCCAGACATAAACCTGTGCTGAACAGAAAAATGTTGCATGCTGTGGATGCCAGTCTAATGTGAAAAATGCATAACTCTGTCATCAGTTTTGACAGGCACTATCTGTATATGTGAATCCAACCTAAATGGCTCAGTTGCCTTTTATTCACAGTTATATGATGTCCTTCCTACCTATGCTATGTACCACAAGGTCCTATGAGGTTACCTGAACTTCTCTTCTCTGTCATGGCAATTCCAATTTCACCCCTCAATTTCCTGGCATACCAAAGGTAGGTTGTTTTTGTTTTCCAGTTTTACTTGGCATTTTCATATCCTCTATTCTTTTCTTTATTGTCTTTTTTTAACTACACCTAATTTACTTCTCTAAATAGTTTTTTTTATTTGCCTTCATTTTGTGCATTACTGTAGCACAGAAATCTATTATTGGGACTCAAATATGTCTCTGCAGGCTTGCAGCAAGTAAATGCAAAGTGTCTTGACTGTTCCTTTGTTGCAGTAGTCAGATGTTATCTGCCATTATGATGCCATCACCTATGCTGTAATACTTTGGAAGCAATTTCTTACATGTGCACCTGTGTAAGTATAGTAAGTTTATGATGTTTCATGACATTGTGGCTACAGATGATAGCATTACGAACTGATTTTGTTTGGCTATATAGTCATATATAATTGAAAGAAAAAGTAAGTGAAACTATTGAAAGTCAAACTTATAGACACTTATTATCTAACTTAAAGGACAACTGTCTTTAAAAATTAGAAATATATCTAAAATGTTAAAACATGCAATGTAAGTTTTAGAATTTTTTGTGCTTATAATTTTTTTTTTTTACCATTAAAGGAAATATTAAAAAAATTCATAATAATTGTGTAGAACTTCCTATGTTGATCAGCAGGGGGAGCACAACTAAAAGGTTGAGTGTAGGGAAGCCATCTGTAGCCCAGTGCTTTAAACTGTTATCTGGCTATTCACACCTCCTGTGACATCACGCTGCTCTTACTTGCTTATCTGATAACAAGAGATTGTCTTCCACAATACAGTGTTCAGCGGCCATCTTGTTGTGGTCTGCACTGTGATAGCATAGGGGGCACAGTCAGCAATGTTATTTCCAATTGTGATGCTGATTATTCCTCCACCACAGGGATTTTCTCCACTGACAGGTAGCAGAGTTAGGGTGGTAGTGCATGACTGAGTTTGATCTGAGAAACTCTTTCATTGTGCGTTACTTCCACCCAGCTTTTCTTGGCACCGCCACCTGGCCTGGGGTCTGCTCTTGGCACCGTCATCAGGTTTGGGGTCTGCACTGGGCACCGCCACCTAATCTGGGGTCGCAGTGCCCAGAGCAGACCCCAGATCAGATGGCAGTACCCAGATCTGGGGTCTGCTATGGGCACCGCAGTCTGGTCTGTGGTCTGCCGGGTACTAGGCTGTTAGCTGTTAGGCCGACTAATGTCTGCATTTTTTTCCCCTTTCTGTAGGATCGTGTATGTGGAGGATGACCTCGGAGGATGAAGATCACATCTATCAATTTTTTTTCTTTCAATAAAATGGTGAAGCAGGGGTCTGGGGGAGTAATTATTTCAATAAAATATTTTGTGATCTATGTGTTTGTTTTTTTCCCCCCACATTGCAGTGTTAGTAATTGTGGCTATCTTATAGACGGCCCCAATTGCTAATACTCAGACTTAGTGCTGGCCATACCCACAATTACTAACTCCAGATATTACCCCGGCACCCTCCGCCACCAGGGGTGTCGGGAAGAGCCGGGTACCCGCAGGACTGGACTTTCGGACGTGATGGTCCGGTTCTGGGGCAGCTGCAGGCTGGTACTGTTAGGCTGGGGAGAGACAATAACCATGTCCCTTTCCACCCTGGTAGTGCCAGGCTGCCGCTGCTGGTTGTATCTGGCTGGAGAAGGAAAATGGTGGGAACCCATGTAGTTTTTATTTTGAAAAAATATAATTATAAAAAAAAAAAAAAAACGACTTGGGTTCCCCCTATTTTCCTTCTCCAGCCAGATACAACCAGCAGCGGCAGCCTGACAGGGTGGGAAGGGACACGGTTATTGTCTCTGCCCAGCCTAACAGTAACAGCCTGCAGCTGCCCCAGAACCGGACCATCACATCAGAAAGTCCAGTCCTGCGGTTACCCGGTTCTTCCCGACACCCCTGGTGGCGGTGGGTGCCGGGGTAATATCTGGAGTTAGTGCTTGCGGGTATGGCCAGCACTAAGTCCGAGTATTAGAAATTGGGGCCGTCTATAAGATAGCCACAATTACTAACACTGCAATGTGGGGGGGAAAAAACACACACACAGATCACAAAATATTTTATGGAAATAATTACTCCCCCAGACCCCTGCTTCATCATTTTATTGAAAGAAAAAAAAAATTGATAGATGTGATCTTCATCCTCCGAGGTCGTCCTCCGCATACACGATCCTACAGAAAGGGGAAAAAAATGCAGACATTAGTCGGCCTAACAGCTAACAGCCTAGTACCCGGCAGACCACAGACCAGACTGCGGTGCCCATAGCAGACCCCAGATCTGGGTACTGCCATCTGATCTGGGGTCTGCTCTGGGCACTGCGACCCCAGATTAGGTGGCAGTGCCCAGTGCTTACCCCAAACCTGATGACAGTGCCCAGAGCAGACCCCAGGCCAGGTGGCGGTGCCAAGTGCAGACCCCAGATCTGGGCACTGCCACCTGATGTGGGGTCTGCTCTGGGCACTGCCACCAGACAAGGTGGCAGTGCCCAGAGTAGACACTAGACCAGGTGGCAATGCTGAGATGGTGATACATACCCTCCAGTCCGCACTGCTCCGCTCCTGTCTTCTAATGACAGCTGCTCGCGGCGCGATGACATCATTAAATGCACCGCTCTCTCGTGGCTGTCATTAGAAGACAGGAACGAGTGAGAGGAGCATGGCAGACCGGAGGGTAAGTATAATATTTATTATTTTTATCTTATTTTTACTAAATTGGTGATCGAGCGGCCACTCGATCACCAATGCAGACAGCCGCACTGTATGAAGAGGGCTCATTGAGCGCTCTTCATACAGCCCTTTCCCGGCCAGCGCAGCAATACTGCCGCACTGTCGCAGGTAACCATACCTCCCAACTTTATAAAGAGACAAAGAGGGACATATTTTTTCAGCACTAGGCCACACCCATAACTCCACCCACTATAAGCTAATCACCCAGTCCCCTTACTGTACAGGGATAATAAACACAGTGATGTCACCGTACAGGGATAATAAACACAGTGATGTCACAGTACAGGGATAATAACCACAGTGATGTCACAGTACACGGATAAAAACTTCAGTGATGTCACAGTACAGGGATAATAACCACAGTGATGTCACAGTACAGGATTAATAAACACAGTGATGTCACAGTACAGGGATAATAACCACAGTGATGTCACAGTACACGGATAATAACCACAGTGATGTCACAGTACACGGATAATAACCACAGTGATGTCACAGTACAGGGATAATAACCACAGTGATGTCACAGTACAGGGATAATAACCAAAGTGATGTCACAGTACAGGGATAATAACCACAGTGATGTCACAGTACAGGGATAATAACCACAGTGATGTCACAGTACAGGGATAATAAACACAGTGATGTCACAGTACAGGGATAATAACCACAGTGATGTCACAGTACAGGGATAATAACCACAGTGATGTCACAGTACACGGATAATAAACACAGTGATGTCACAGTACAGGGATAATAACCAAAGTGATGTCACAGTACAGGGATAATAACCACAGTGATGTCACAGTACAGGGATAATAACCACAGTGATGTCACAGTACAGGAATAATAAACACAGTGATGTCACAGTACAGGGATAATAACCACAGTGATGTCACAGTACAGGGATAATAAACACAGTGATGTCACAGTACAGGGATAATAACCACAGTGATGTCACAGTACAGGGATAATAACCACAGTGATGTCACAGTACACGGATAATAAACACAGTGATGTCACAGTACAGGGATATTAAACACAGTGATGTCACAGTACAGGGATAATAACCACAGTGATGTCACAGTACAGAGATAATAAATACAGTGATGTCACAGTACAGGGATAATAACCACAGTGATGTCACAGTACAGGAATAATAACCACAGTGATGTCACAGTACATGGATAATAACCACAGTGATGTCACAGTACACGGATAATAACAACAGTGATGTCACAGTACACGGATAATAAACACAGTGATGTCACAGTAAAGGGATATTAAACACAGTGATGTCACAGTACAGGGATAATAAACACAGTGACGTCACAGTACAGGGATAATAAACACAGTGATGTCACAGTACAGGGATAATAAACACAGTGCAGTCCCCTCACAGAAAGTTTAAAAAAATAAAACCTTATACTTACCTTTTTTTCTAGCTGCAGAATCACCAGCAGGAGATCTTCTCTTGTCTGGAGGGGGCGGAGCCAATGCTGACTGACTGCCGGCCCCGCCCCCCGCCCAGACATGAGGCAGAAGGTACGGAGAGAGCTGCAGGGGGGGACGGGGGGAAGGATGGAAGAAGCAGGCAGCCGATTCCGGCTGTCCGCTTCTTCTTGCAACAGGCAACTGTCTCTGCGTCCTATGGACGCAGAAACAGCTGCCAGAGGCCGGGACATATAATGGGTGTCCCCTCTGGTGTCATGTTACTGAAGCCTTCAATAACATGGCGCCGGAGGGGGCAGGCTATGTATGTGTAAAGCGCCTGCGCTTTACACATACACAGCGCTCCCATGATTTTTCAATAGGGTCGGCTCTGTGCGCACTGGGAATGGAGCATACGACCGTAAGTCATTTGTCTATGTGTTGTTTAGTGACACAGACACGTGACTATGAAAATGGCAGCCCCCATAAAGTTGCAAAAATGTCAAAAACACAAAACACAATACACACATAATAAACTTAATTATACATATAAAACTATTTTTAATGTTTTATAACGTATGTTTTTATTTTTTCGTGATAGTGTCCCTTTAAAGAGCATTTGTCTCAATGTACAGTACCTGAGTAATAAACCAAATAAACTAGTTGTGTCATCATGGTCTCCTGATTTAAATGTTGTTGCCCCTTGCAGATCAGTGTCTCCATTGCTGAGAAATTAAGCCTTTTGAATTATGAAAATGAGCATTTTGGTGCAACGAGGGAGTCACTGTTGTACTTTATCACACCAATAGATTTATTTCCTATCGTTCTTAGCTCCACCCCAACAGCTCTGAGTGACAGGGTCAAGCAGTGACAATGTCATCTCGTCTGGCCCTGCATTCTATCCCATGCATAGGTGCTTCAGGAATTGGTGCATGTACAGAACAGCCCTGATGCTGGCCTGGACTGAAGTCTGTACTATGTAGCCCTAGCTGGCATCAAGGCTATACTGCTGCTGCACATGCTAGAACTCAGGGCCAGGCAAGATCACATCACCATTTCTTGTCAGTGGGCAGAAGGGGGGAATCTAAGCTGAAAAGGGAAGAGAGCTGTTGTTGTGATGAGTTGCAATGATGATGCCCTTGTTGCGCTAAACAGCTTATTTGCTTAACACAAAAGGCTTAATTACTCAGCAATGGAAGCATTGATCTGCAGAGGGATGAAAAAACTTTGAATCAGGAGACTATGGTGAAGCTGTCTGTTTATTTGGTTTATTACTCGGCTACATGGTGACAGATGCTCTTTAACTAATAACACACAAACAGTTGTACCATTCACAGTGGCGTAGCTACCGGGGGGGCAGGGGGGGCGACGGCTCCGGGCCCAGTGACTAAAGGGGGCCCATAAAAATAAAAAAATCTTACTTACCTGTTCTGCGCTGCGGCTGCCCTCCGGTCCGCGCTCTGCTCTCTTCCCTGGCGGCGCGCACTATGACCTGACGCTGCACGCAGCGTCAGGTCATAGTGTGCGCGGGCCAGGGAAGAGAGCGGAGCGTGGACCGGAGGGCAGCCGCAGCGCAGAACAGGTAAGAGAGGTTTTTTATTTTTATCTTATGTGGCTGGGTGGGCTGATCTGAGGTCTGATGGGGGCACAATACGCTGATCTGAGGTCTGATGGGGGCACAATATGCAGATCTGAGGTTTGATGGGGCACAATACGCTGATCTGAGGTCTGATGAGGGCACATTAAGCTGATCTGAGGTCTGATGGGGCACAATACCATGATCTGAGGTTTGATGGGGCACAATACGCTGATCTGAGGTCTGATGGGGCACAATACGCTGATCTGAGGTCTGATGGGGGCACAATACGCTGATCTGAGGTCTGATGGGGGCACAGTAGGCTGATGTGAGGTCTGATGGGGGCACAGTACGCTGATCTGAGGTCTGATGGGGGCACAGTGGGCTGATCTGAGGTCTGATGGGGGCACAATACGCTGATCTGAGGTCTGATGGGGGCACAGTAGGCTGATGTGAGGTCTGATGGGGGCACAGTAGGCTGATCTGAGGTCTGATGGGGCACAATACGCTAATCTGAGGTCTGATGGGGGCACAGTAGGCTGATGTGAGGTCTGATGGGGCACAATACGCTAATCTGAGGTCTGATGGGGGCACAGTAGGCTGATGTGAGGTCTGATGGGGCACAATACGCTGATCTGAGGTCTGATGGGGGCACAGTACGCTGATCTGAGGTCTGATGGGGGCACAGTACGCTGATCTGAGGTCTGATGGGGGCACAGTGGGCTGATCTGAGGTCTGATGGGGGCACAATACGCTGATCTGAGGTCTGATGGGGGCACAGTAGGCTGATGTGAGGTCTGATGGGGGCACAGTAGGCTGATGTGAGGTCTGATGGGGCACAATACGCTAATCTGAGGTCTGATGGGGCACAGTAGGCTGATGTGAGGTCTGATGGGGCACAATACGCTAATCTGAGGTCTGATGGGGGCACAGTAGGCTGATGTGAGGTCTGATGGGGCACAATACGCTGATCTGAGGTCTGATGGGGGCACAGTACGCTGATCTGAGGTCTGATGGGGGCACAGTACGCTGATCTGAGGTCTGATGGGGCACAGTACGCTGATCTGAGGTCTGATGGGGGCACAGTGGGCTGATCTGAGGTCTGATGGGGGCACAGTACGCTGATCTGAGGTCTGATGGGGGCACAGTAGGCTGATGTGAGGTCTGATGGGGGCACAGTACGCTGATCTGAGGTCTGATGGGGGCACAGTACGCTAATCTGAGGTCTGATGGGGGCACAGTAGGCTGATGTGAGGTCTGATGGGGCACAATACGCTAATCTGAGGTCTGATAGGGGCACAGTAGGCTGATGTGAGGTCTGATGGGGCACAATATGCTAATCTGAGGTCTGATGGGGGCACAATACGCTGATCTGAGGACTGATGGGGGCACAATACGCTGATCTGAGGTCTGATGGGGGCACATTCTGCTGATCTGAGGTCTGATGGGGGCAGGGGAGTGATGTAAAAACTGGGGACACGTTTCCTTTAACATAGGAGTCCCCTTGTTTTTTACTCCTATTAATCCTATATTTTCCTGCATTATGTGGTAGAGTATTTAGACTAGGGTATGTAGAAAGTCTATTGTACTGTACTTAGCAGCATAGACGATCTTGCAGTTTATATAGTCATCTTTCTAATACAATATTATAACCACAACTAGTAGTATGTGCCTGTGAAGTTGGAAACGTGCGTTTGGGAAGCCAATAAGTGGGGGGCCCACTCAAGTATTTTCGCCCCCCCTGTGCTGAACCTCTAGCTACGCCTCTGACCATTCATGTTTGTTATTGAGAATACTGAACATTCCTCCCTGAAAATATGTCTGAGTTAATTCATATTTATGAGATGCTGTATGTGCACAGTCCTATTCAGGTCATGATACAGCATCTCAATAGGCTTAAGGTTGGGACTTTGGTCTAGCTTCAACAATTTTCTTTTATGAAATTTACTTGTGTGCTTTGAGTAACTGTCTTGTTGAATAGCACAACATCTATCAACTTAAGGTCATGGACTACTGCCCTTACATACATTCCCCTGTAAAATTGACCTTAGAATTCATTGTTCCCTCAATGCTTGCTAGGTGCCCAAGTTCTAAGGTAAAAGAGCAGCCTCAAACCATGATGCTCCCTCCACTGTGCTTCACAGTGGGAATGAGGTTCTGGTGTTGTGTGCACTGTTGTTTTTTCTTCAGAGTTGAACATTTGTCCTAAAATGTTGCATTTTTGTCTTATGTGTCTCAATTTCCTCTAAAGCATTGTGGAGCATCTAGGTGGTCTTGGATAATCTTGATATATGCCCATAATGAGCCATAATATTTTTTTTTTGTGGCATAAGAGTCATGTGGGTAGTCCTACTCAGTGATTGACAGCCTTCCCTGTATTCTATGTGATACAGAGTTCGCTGTCAATCACTGAGTGGCTCTGCCTACACTACTTCAATGCATAAAAAGAGCAATGGTTTAAAAGAATATATTACAAGTTTCACTGATTTGTTATCCTGCAAAACTACATATTAGTCCGCTCAGCTCCTCCTGCTCTATAGCATGCTGCCTGTAGATTATACTGCACTTTCATGGTGACAAGTTCCCTTTAAGGAAACGCATTCCTGTTAACCAAACATTAATCAATAACAAAGAAAATGCATTGTTCATAATGTTAAATTGTTTTATGGAAAGCATAACAGTGGCAACAGGCCCCTGTACACCATTGGTCATGTGGAGACATATTTCCCTTGTTCAGTCAGATTTCCGCTCCATTCAGATTTAATCTTCTTGAGTAATGTGAAGATGTCTTTACGGCATTTTAAACAGCAGTTTATGTCCTTTGTAACTCATCCAAGACATGGAATTATATGATAAAGTAAGAATAGTTGAGTGTTTAAGACTTAGTGCTGTGATACAATTTCAAGATGGTTTGGTTGACATTCTTATATCACTAGAAGAGATATATAATATTATCTTTATTTTTTTTTCTCATGAGCTACATTGAAATATTCCAAGCTCTAAAAACTAAAACATTTTTATGGTTAAATGGCCTGGATCGAAATTCCAACAAGGTTCCATCCTATCAGTTAAAGCAAGAAGAAGTCTAAATAACTTAGCATCCACTCCAGGGGGGGCATGGAACACCTGTGCAGGACTTATTCTACAGAATCAGGCCCTTTAATGATAGCCATACAGAAAGGTATGGACAGTCATTAAGAGTTAATGGTATTTTTGTTGCTTGTTTGCACATTGTGATTTTTTTTTCTTTTTTAAACTCTTATAGCAGGGATGGCTAACCTGAGGCTCTCCAGATGTTGCTAAACTACAACTCCCAGCATGTCCAGGCTGCCTACAGCTATCAGCCTACAGCAGGGCATGGTGGGAGTTGTAGTTTTACAACAGCTGGAGAGCTGCAGGTTGACCATCCCTGTCCTATAGAGAAACATATAGGAAGGACACTGGAAAAATATTCCTTATGACATGTTGCATGTGGGGGAAAAAGCCACTTACACAGAATGTACAAAAATGCTAAACAAAATAGATAGATTTTTTATTAGTTTTGACCGAAAATAAGGGTTCTCTGACATGAGCTGATATATTGCTGACAATGAGTGCTGATCAACAATAGCGAAAGTCGATTGGCGCTCATTTATTGCTTGCAATTTTCGTGAGGCCTTTTATGCAAATTACTGTTCATACAGTTTTTATGGGACAAACCCTTTAAGCCATACATAACATTACATAATGATCCCTAAATCCTTTTCAGCTGCACTGTAGAAAAGGAAGGGTATTGTGGTTGTTTAGGATTTGCAACAATAATATTCACATCAAATGTGATAATGTTGTAAAAACTTGCCTTAGCTATTATTCACATAGTTGTACGATTGTAGTACTTAGTATTACTAAGTGAATATTTAGTATTTAGTACCAAAATAGAATTAGAGTTCATCAAAGAAAAGTAAGCAAAATGTTACCCAAAAGACTTTTAAGTAGGGATGAGCAAACCAGTTCAGTCCAAACTTTGCTATTTTTCGGACGGCAGACAAGCCCAAATATTTCCAGGTTAGTTTCAAACAAACCACTAAAACAACAAGTTGTGCAATTTTAGAGCACATGTTTGTGGGAAAGAAAGCACTAGGGAAGAAGAAGAAGGGTTTTCACATGACTCTGAGAGGAAGTTAGGAAGAGAACTTGCCCTGATTGGCTCCTAGACTAACAGGCGGCCTAGATGCCCGAGCAGAATGACATTCTGTGCTAGGCTGTGAGTGATGATGGTTGAGTGTTATAGTGTCTGCCAGATAAATAATGTTAGGGAGTCAGGGACAGTGAAAAATCAATCAAGCTTTTTTTACCAGGGACAGTAAATGGGAAAGGCTAGGATTTCAAAGAAGAATTGTGTGTGTTGTGCACAAAAGAGAGAAGCAAGGCAGCTGACAGGAAAATAGACAGGACCTGTGATTGGCTATGCCTACAATCAGAAGTGCAGGTGCACCTCGAAAGCAGCTACCTGGAGTGCTGCCTTTTTCTATTTTTTGCATCAACTGTCGATCCAGCATACAGTTAGGGCCAGAAATATTTGGACAGTGACACAAGTTTTGTTATTTTAGCTGTTTACTAAAACATGTTCAGAAATACAATTATATATATGTAATATGGGCTGAAAGTGCACACTCCCAGCTGCAATATGAGAGTTTCCACATCCAAATCGGAGAAAGGGTTTAGGAATCATAGCTCTGTAATGCATAGCCTCCTCTTTTTCAAGGGACCAAAAGTAATTGGACAATGGACTCTAAGGGCTGCAATTAACTCTGAAGGCGTCTCCCTCGTAAACCTGTAATCAATGAAGTAGTTAAAAGGTCTGGGGTTGATTCCAGGTGTGTGGTTTTGCATTTGGAAGCTGTTGCTGTGACCAGACAACATGCGGTCAAAGGAACTCTCAATTGAGGTGAAGCAGAACATCCTGAGGCTGAAAAAAAAGAAAAAATCCATCAGAGAGATAGCAGACATGCTTGGAGTAGCAAAATCAACAGTCGGGTACATTCTGAGAAAAAAGGAATTGACTGGTGAGCGTGGGAACTCAAAAAGGCCTGGGCGTCCACGGATGACAACAGTGGTGGATGATCGCCGCATACTTTCTTTGGTGAAGAAGAACCCGTTCACAACATCAACTGAAGTCCAAAACACTCTCAGTGAAGTAGGTGTATCTGTCTCTAAGTCAACAGTAAAGAGAAGACTCCATGAAAGTAAATACAAAGGGTTCACATCTAGATGCAAACCATTCATCAATTCCAAAAATAGACAGGCCACAGTTAAATTTGCTGAAAAACACCTCAAGAAGCCAGCTCAGTTCTGGAAAAGTATTCTATGGACAGATGAGACAAAGATCAACCTGTACCAGAATGATGGGAAGAAAAAAGTTTGGAGAAGAAAGGGAACGGCACATGATCCAAGACACACCACATCCTCTGTAAAACATGGTGGAGGCAACGTGATGGCATGGGCATGCATGGCTTTCAATGGCACTGGGTCACTTGTGTTTATTGATGACATAACAGCAGACAAGAGTAGCCGGATGAATTCTGAAGTGTACCGGGATATACTTTCAGCCCAGATTCAGCCAAATGCTGCCAAGTTGATCGGACGGCGCTTCATAGTACAGATGGACAATGACCCCAAGCATACAGCCAAAGCTACCCAGGAGTTCATGAGTGCAAAAAAGTGGAACATTCTGCAATGGCCAAGTCAATCACCAGAATATTGAAAATAAAAATATTTTGTTTGGGTTATGTTTATTTGTCCAATTACTTTTGAGCTCCTAAAATGTGGAGTGTTTGTAAAGAAATGTGTACAATTCCTACATTTTCTATCAGATATTTTTGTTCAACCCTTCAAATTAAACGTTACAATCTGCACTTGAATTCTGTTGTAGAGGTTTCATTTCAAATCCAATGTGGTGGCATGCAGAGCCCAACTCGCGAAAATTGTGTCACTGTCCAAATATTTCTGGCCCTAACTGTATATGTGTGATTAGACACAAGGTATAGAAGCAATCTACCTGTGTGTGTTAAGTTGAAATTGAGCATCAAGCCTCAGTCTCCGGTTTACAAATTTTCAGTTTCCACACTGTCACAATTTAATCTTTTTTTGGGGGGAATGCTTTCAACTTACTTAAGCAGCATCTATATGCCATCACTGCAGCAATACCCATTGTGTGACAGCAATCTACCTATGTGTGTTAAATGTAAATTGAGCATCAAACCTTAGTTGTCAGTTTACATATTGTCAGTTTCCGTACGGCTGCAATTTACATTTTTTGGGGCAATTGTTAAATATAATTAAACCATCATATATATGTGATTACTACACTAATAGAAAGGGTAGCACGCAAAAGTATCTGGGAGTAATAACAAATTTAGGCCCCAATCTGTTTCCCTATTTCACACTTTTCAACACTTTCGCAACATGTGAAGTACTATTACGTCACATATCAGGTTTTTAACATCAGGAGCTTGAGTGTGGCCACCCGTGTCATAATGAATGACAGGAGGCTGCTGCACAGTGTTTCCTATAAAGCCCTTGCATGTAGCAGGGCTCCATAGGAAAGTAGTAGGATTATCATAGACTCTAATGCTAGTTGTCAAGTTTGGCAAACTAGACCAGAAATGAATCTTGACTGGTTTGCTTATGTCTACTTTTAACACAAGTTAGTATAGTATGTGTTTTTCTATTAGTGCATAGAGTAGGAAAATAAATACAACCTTTGTATCATAATTTTTACATGACAGGCGTCAAGGTGTCAAAACTTTTGGAAAGTGTACTTTTTTTTTACATTTTTAAGGGACAGACAATTTTCAAATGTTTATCCTCCAGGCCTGCAAAGGAGGATGTAAGTTTATGGCTCTGTATCTGCTAATTGCAAATTGAAAGTAATTATCTAACATCAGACAGCAATTTACACTGCAGTCTCTAAAAATGCAATCTCACATCAGATTCCTTCTCATAGAATCCAAATAATAAGTTAGACTGTTAGATTTTCTTTCCCACACTATGATTTATTTCTATTGATCAAACCTCCTGCTGATTCATTTTATATGAAGTGCGTGTGAGATCTGAACTGCTAAAATTGTCGTAGCAGGGTGTGAAAAAGCCTTTTAAGTATCGAGTAGCCATAGTTTAAGGTTTGAAGTCCTGCAGATACCATGAGGGAAGATGTAGAAAATGTGCAAAATGAACAAATGTACTTTAGCATGATAATGAACAAGTGCTGATTATTTATGTCTTTGGAATGGGCAACGAACAGTGTGTTGAACTGGTCCACACTAAAAAAATCAATTTGGTAACTTTTTTTAGAACTTAGAGATCAATGAATTTTTTTTAATGAAGCCTGTAATAAGGCTTTCATGCAGTCACATGTTCCATCTAACACATTCTGTATGAATTCAATATAAAAAAAAATTGGAATGCTTCTTAAAAATATCTCTATATACAAATAGTCAGACAGAATTTCTTTGATACTGCCGTACAAGTTCCATGCCAGTGTGCTGTGACATCCATGACAAGATGGTCAATGGTTCATCAATGAGAATGTCTATGTTTGGTCCATGTGTCTGTTTTTTGTCCTTCATGTGTCATCTGTATGGCATGGACACTGTGAGATTGTGTGAAATTTCCAGAACATCTCCTAGCAATGATCCATGAAAACCATTGTATCTGTCTTGTGTCTGTGTTTTTCATGGACTCATAGGAATGATCCTTAAGCACAGACAAAAATGTGGCATGTGTTTGTCATGTCACCATGCACCCACTGTTCTTGGAAAACCACTGATTTGTGGATACATACATTAAAGTAAATGAGTAAATAGAGATCATGAACAGTACACTTTCAGGATTTATGGACATATCAAAGAGGCCTTACTTGGAATATGAAACTTACCCAAGTTCATTCCATGAAAAAAACAATAATATTTCATCCTTGTTGAATCTTCTTTTCAGTAACAGCATTCCATATGTCTATTTTTATGCCTGCATGCTAATGCTATTTGTTTTTCATGTCAATGAAAAAAAAAAAAACAACTAACGAATACACTTACAAACTTGAATAGCACTCAGAAACATTGCTTGTGTGAAAGTAGCCTTAGGGATCATGCACGTTGCAGAGCTTTATGTATGTAACCATACAGGGTCCATACAGACTCCATCGGACTCCCTATGAAGAGAAATATTCTATTATGGTTCGAGAGGAGAACATATCCATTCAAATGGCATCAGATGGAACATATCTCTATTTTTTCTGTTGGATTCATAAAAAAATCTGATAGAAAAAAAAGCATCTCTACTGTATGTCTCAACATAACATCCGAGGCATTCCAGAGAACACGGGGCGACATACCCCAAAATACCCTGCAATGTTGTCAATAATTTTCATCTGACTGTTTAATAGATTGTATCACCAAAGACAGACTTTTCAAGGAAAGCGTTAGCGACAAGCAGGTATAATAGCTGCTGATAAATGGAAAGAATGGTGGATTCCAGCGGGATAGGAAAGCAGAGCACTTAGACAAGGTAAAAGAGACATTTTCAGAAAGTTGTATTTAATAGTGATGATCGAGCACTCCGATGTTCGGGTGCTCGTGTGCTCTGACCGAACAATAGGTGGTGCTCGAGTGCTTGGCTGAGCACCCGAGTATAATGGAAGTCAATGGGAGAAGATCAGGCACCCCCTGCTCGGATGAGGGGAGGGTGTCTGGTCCATAAGGAAACTTCAGAAAATGGTGGAAACACCACATAAATGGTTAGGGAACAGCATGGGGAGGATGACTGGATGCATCTTGGACACCGAAGTCGCTGCTATTAACGATGATGGACGACTATTACGCCACTTTTACGGAATGACAAAAATACCCCCAAAAACCCAAGATAACAATTTTACAGTAAATATTGTTAGGAAACATAGATTTACTTGTACGTTAAGCGCAAGTGCTGCCAAAAATTACACGGATTAAGCAATCCCATACAACTGGTATATCATATAAAGGAGGGCCTCATTCACATTGTGGTATAATTATGGGACTCCGACACTCATAAAGCCTATGCACTAAGGGAAACGGCTGCCAACCATTACAAGGAACAGGCACTCCAATACCCCCTTTATTACACATAAAGGAGTGCATCGGACACATCCTTGAAAAATTATGATTGATGGCCTGCTACTGACACACAAAAACAATAGTGGTGACCGCTGCTGCTTAGCTGACCGTGTTAAAAATTATGGGTCACATGCTGCTGCTGAGTTGACCGTCTAAAAATTAAGGGTGACACGCTGATGCCGATCAAACTGTCCCAAATTTAAGGTTGACACACTGCTGCCGAACAGAACGTCAAAAAATTTACGGGTGACACGCTTCTGCCGATCAAACTGTCCCAAATTTAAGGGCGACACGCTGCTGCCGATCAAACTGTTAAATCACAATTTATCACTGCTATGCACACCGCAGCTATTCTGTAGACAGTATGCCTGGTATTATACATGAATCATGGGTGATATCATATAAATACTGAAGATAGAACTACATGGGTTCTAAGGACTGACATTATGACTACGGTTGGTATAGGTATCCATGTACTAATACAATATTATATAGTGTATACAGGTGTATACCATATGTTATATTTATAAATTTGCTAATAAATGGCGACCAATTAAACATGTACTGTTTCAGAAGTTTTGATCACTGATTGAGATTGCTGAGATCCTCACCATTCCGATCCTTAAAACAAAAATGAAGAGACATTCAGCCAATTGCTGTCTCTCCTCAGTAGCTAAAAACAAGCTTATAGCCTCTCAATGTCTCTCCTCAAATTAGCAGTTGATGGGAGTCTCAGCACCTAAACCTCACTGATGTAAACTTCTGACATGTTCCCTCTCACCAAGGTTCCATGACTCTAGAATGGCATAAAGTGATATATTATTTTATCCGGAGAAAAACATAAAAATTTGATTCAGTCAAGTCAAAAGGATTCATTATGATCCATTAAGTTCCATTACAATAAGGATACATCATATTGATCATGGTTTTTTTTTGTTTTTGTTTTTTAAATATGACATTAAAGCTGTTGTTTGTTTCAGATACACTATTGTTATTTTTGGACATGCTGGTCAGCCTTACTCTGATACTGTTGCTTCTAATCCTGTAAAACTCCTTTAAAATTTTGCAAGCTACTGAATCATTACACAATCTTCTAGTAAAAGTTCAATCTCTTCTAGGCTACTTTCACACTAGCGTTTTTTAATTCCGGTATTGAGTTCCGTCATAGGGGCTCAATACCGGAATAAAACACTTCAGTTTTGTCCCCATTCATTGTCAATGAGGACAAAAGTGAACTGAAGACAACGGAATGCTCCTAAAAGCATTTCGTTCTGTCTTCAGACTGGAGAGAAATCCGCAGCATGCTGCAGTTTGCTCTCCGGTCCAGGCATCCGCACCAAGATGGATCCGTCATTACCCCCAATGAAAGTCAATGGGGACGGATCCGTTTGGTGTGACACAATGGTAAACGGATCCGTCCTCCATTGACTTTCAATGGAGTTCATACCGGATCCGTGCTGCCGCTAGTGTGAAATAGGCCTTAAACAGTTATGCTTGTCCTGAGGGTATGGTAAAGATACTACAGATGCTTTATCATCCTGCTCATTCACTCATGACCAATATAAGGTGTTTTGTTAAGAATGTTTTTCACTGCATGATGCCTCTACTAATAATTAAATAGAAGACAGAGATGTTTCTCTTTTGTTCATTAGTTTTGAAAAAATAAACTATTAACTATTAAAGCGTTTTTACTTTGCACCATTTTCCTATGCCTGCCTAAAATGTTTTCACAGCAATGCATTTTGTTTTTCTCATCAAAACTGTTGTCCATGGATATCAGGAGCCATATCTGTTATAATACTTTGTGCTGGTGAATATACGTTTTGAAGGGAATAACATAAAATGAAAAAGTAATGAAGAAAAAGACAATTTCTACCTATGTGTAAACCTTAGATCGGAATATGCAGGCAATACATCATCATATTCCATTCTTAATAAGTATAGTTCATCAGTTTAAAATCCAGTTTAGTTTTTAGATTCTAGTAATATCAGAGCAGTGGCTTTACTAATCCAGGCCATCAGCCACTTTTCCTACGAGGTCTTTCTTAGGTCACTCCAATATTTCCTCATTAAACTCTACAGTTCATATTTGTCATCTCCTGACAAATCATCAAAACAAGAAATATCTTGTTCAGCTTGATTTAAAAGAAAAATACATCCAAAAGTATTTAAAATTCTTGGCTCAAATGATTAGTTTTTCTAATGAGCATCTGTCACCATTTTTGAGTTACAATTAACATTATCATATATATTCACTTGAGGGTATTCAGTAACAGAATAAAGCTCATTACTTTACTTGCCAGTTAAGACACTTTTAGGAAATGAAAGTGATTGTCCAGGATTATATTTTTTAGCTGCTTCTTTATCCATACAGAAAAATAGGGTTTTTAAGTTCAATGTACTCACAGAGCTGAATGCACTGCATTGGAGCTCACTCGATATATATCACCTGCTCACTCGGATGTATTCAGTATTACAGGTTCATTGATCTGTGATTTTCTTGAATCTGAATATTTGTGTCAGGAAATGACCTAGTTGCGATCCTGCAGTGCCTTCCTCTCTTCCTCTCTATCCAGTAGCCACCGCTCTGGTCTCTGTGGTTATGTTGGGAGAGATTAGAGCTGGTCAGTTACCATGTCAATCAGCTCTGTCTGATCAGCCTACAGATAGAAGATGCAGATCAAATCAGGGTTCTGACTCACCATCCAATCTGAAGGCTGGGCAGGGGACATAAACCAGGCAGTCATTCTGAGTGCCTGCATGTGATTTTGTTGTATTCTGGTTATACTGTGCAATATCCTATTTTTGTATATTGACCCTCCTGGTGAACTGACTACTGCCTTATGAAACATTGTTTCTGCTGTTCCTGCTTTCATTCATTCTCCTGGTGAACTGACCTTTGCTTGTCTCTTTATTAACTCTTTGGATAATGCATGAACTATGTCTGTCTCTCCTGGTTTTTAACCCTGCTTAGCAACTTTTCTTTGTACATCCCTGGTCATTCTGGTAGGTCTGCCACTAGTTTGGCCTTAACCGTTTTCTGCTCCACAGACCTAAATTGGGGTCCCTAGCAGTAAAGTTAATCTGACACAGAGGTTCCACACATACTGCTATAACAACCATTATACACCTCTGCTCTCAACTCTACCTACCAACCCCCGTGTGTTCAACCAATGACCTACAAACTTCATCTTCCCTTATTACGTCCTCTCATTCTAATGTAGGATTTATCTCATGCTGCTCCCAGTTCTGTGGAGCTCCTAATATTTTAAATTTTAATCATACCTTGAAAAATATTTTAGTCAAGTAGTCCTATGCCACAAACTGACCTGGTCACAGATATTTCCTCCGCATTCTTCTCTCAATTAGGTACCCTTGTTGCATAACTCTGCTCTTTATATTAACTGATTCACATACTGTCTGGGAGACTAATTAATGTGGATTTATTTATATTACATCCATGTACCCAAAGTATCATACTTCCCATTCCATTAAGATACAGTAGTAACCTCTTATAAACAGAGATACGGTATGTCTCTTTTTTTCTGTTTGTTCATTTGTTTTGATAACTTTGATAACTGTTTTGCTTATTTCTTACTTTTCCAGTTGTAAATCACTGTAGAAACTGCTGGAGCTATGTATATATAGATTAGTATTATAATATACAAGTTGGTATGACTATATGCAAACTCATTTTGCATTATTCCCCATAAACAAAGATGAAATGTAATGTGTGCACCAAATGATAGGACTGGCATAACTGATACATATTTGTTAAGTAATTTAAATAAATTAGTTCTGCATGTATTGTCAACCAGTTATTTTAATGCCTGTGTTTTCAAGTATTGCTGTAAGACTGATGTTTTATTAATTGTTATAACTATTGTCATGCCAGCTAATGTCAAACAGTGAAATAGTCTCCTATAAATATACAGTATTTTTTTTTTTAAATTGCTAGAACACAGTGAAGTTAAATAAAGTTTTCTACTTCTTCTTTGAAACGCCTAGCAAATGTAATTAACCAAATGTATGAACATGAACATGAATAACATCTCTTATTTCTGTGTTACCGTGTTGCCTTGAATTTGTAATATAGAATAATTCCTTGTAAAATTATTTTATTTACTCTTTAAAAGGGTAATCTCATATTGTCATCTCATTTATATGTATATATGTCCTATTAAGACATAGGGAGATCATAGGCAAAGGCTGTGAAAATAAGAACTGGATTTGAGGACCAAGGAGAAGCAACATGTTAGGTCAGTCTACTTTCCATATATTTAAAGGGGTAGTCTCACGACAACAACTTATCTCCTCTCCATAAGAAGGGTATGTTTCTGATCACTGAAGTTACACTAATTACTAGAAGAGGGGCCCATGTTCTCCCATTTGAACGGGGCCATGGACACTCATGTCATTCCATTCAACTCTTTGGGATTGCCAGACATAGCTAAGTACAAGACAGAGCTTGGCTGGTCGGCATGGTAACCTTCTAGGGACTAATCAGCTCAGCTATATTCAGGACGGTCCCAATTTATATTTAGACCTTGTATTAACTGTTTCGAACATTAAAATTACAACTTGTCCTACAAAAACAAGCCCTTATACGGATATGTGAACAGGAAAATAAAAAAGTTGTGGCACTTGGAAGGAGTGAAAAATGAAAACAACTTCAGTAAAAATGGAAAATTGCCAGGGGCTGAAGGAGTTAAGTCTGATTTTGATCCTACATATATACTTTTGTATATAGATGGTGAGGCAAAAAGCTGGATGATTCACACAATTCTTTTACTTTAAAACAACTTGAGTAGAAGTTGGTATACACAGTATGTTCACAGTGTAGCAAATCATTTTTAAACCTCTGTGAAATAATATGTATGTCACAGTGATCACAAGGGTGCAAACGTTATCTTAGTTATCACTGCAGTGGTGTGGTATAAATTGACAGCTAGTCACCCTCTGCAATGACTAGGATGAGAGAAACTTCTAAATTCTTTAAGGCAAATTTATGAAGGTTTCTGTGCCAAATTATAATGTAAAAAAGTTAAAATGTTTGTACAAGGGCCATAAAACATGGGCAAAGTATGGCCTTACACAAAAAACTAGCACAAAAATTACACCTCTTACCTTCATCAGCTAGGATTTAAATGTGTGGCACACAGACCTCTCAAGATGTGTCAATATTATTAACAATTGTGCGTCTCTTAATAAATGTGGTGGCTCTTATACCTGAGAAGCATCTGATTATAGGCAGATTCACACCTTGATTTGCCTTTGAAACATAGTCCATGTGTCCGCCGTTCCTGCCAGGCCGACTGCTGCTCCCCTGACCTGAATTGACTGTATCATATCACTTTATAATACGGCCAGTCTCTATCTGTTCACAGGTCTATTGCAGTGTAATCACATTATCATGTGAGTACACTGCAATAGTTCCCCCCATCCGTCCCCATCAGAGTCTGGCTGCATTATACTATGATACATTTGGTAGCAGTCAGTGCGGAAGATGTGGCCGACACACAGACTGTGTTTCACGGATTGATCACGGTGGTGTACATGAGCCCTAAGACACTATACTGCATTGTACTACTGCAAGGCACACCTTGAAATAATATATTGCTCTATGAACAACTATTGATTTTTCTCTTTACATTTTCACATTTTATATTACATTAAAATACACTTTTTACATTATGATAGTCTGCAGATGTTGCAAGCAGTAACAGGTAATGCCAGTCAGAATGAAATACTGGGTTATGTGTGATGCACCTCTTTTGACTCTGACAGTTTTTCTTCACAATGGGATTTTTAGATTTCAGTACCTTAAAGGAAATGTGTTAGCAAAAATTTTCTCTGCCAGTTAAAACTGAGGAGGACGGAAGCGGCTGCCTGTGCCCATGCGAGCGCAGGGGAGCCGAGCAGTACAGTGCTCGTTTCGAGCACGTTCGCTCATCTCTAGTTAAAACCAGATAGTAACACATGTCCTTTTTTAATCTGTTTTTATTTACAGATTTTTTTTTACTCTATTTCCTGAACATAATTATGGAGGCTGCCATCTTGCCTGAGCTGTTCTTAACGTCACTTAGAAAGCATTAAGAAAATTGCTTTACGGCAGCCACATGGGCCATAGACAGAATAATCAGGAGGGGACCCCCTTGGCTTATATGGGATAGTTTTCTAGACAGGCTCTGTGATCTGTGCAGAGGTCATTGTACGGTGCAAGAAAAAAAAGGATGAGCTTTGACAATCACCTATTGTGAATAGTGTATCTTTTCTTAGGCTTTTCTTAGAGTTCACATGACCACTCTGTTTTCCATTTTTCTGATCTGTCAGATGAACAGAAAAAAAAAAAAAAAAAAAACAAGGCAATGCAAAAACTACCGGATTTCGGGGGTTTTGTTTTTAATATAGATATTGACATGGGAAATTGAAAATATCTTGAAAGAATATCAAATATGCTAAACAGAAAAATGTGATTTAAACAATTTTGATATTTTTAAAGATATTTTCAATTTTCCGTGTCAATATCTATATTTAAACAAAACCCTAAAAAACCTGCAGTTTTTGCATTGCCTCTAAGCCTAACAATAGGTGCACTTCTTGCTCTGTATAGCTCACTTTACTGAAGTTACCTGCTTATCTGCCATTCTAATCCTTCATATAATGGTATCACTGATGACATATTCCCTTTAACTCATTATCTGAATTCATAAATGCTGCCCAGATTTGTGAACAGCATTTACTGATAGATCACTACATGGAGCATTGACTGCATCTTTTGTTTTTGTATACGATGGCAGTGCATGTTGAAAGAAGCCCACACATAAAACATTTTCTATTGTTTTATTTCCCATTTGAAATATTATGAATCAACAGAAACAAAAGTTTCCTTTTTTCTCCTCCATTTTATTGGGTACATAGTTTTCAAACCCATTGACAGTTTGAAAGCTGACCTTTCCTTTGCTGCAATGTGATATTCAGGTAATGCTCGTGTTTTATCTACCTTGTGGCAAATGCATGACAAAGAAGGCCAGCAAACAACATACAAAATATCATCAATTAAAATAATAATTGTTTCAGAGTGTCAGGATATCAAATTTGCATGATTCTTTCTTCCTACTCATCTGGTAAACTCTTTTCAGCAAATGTAGGTAAAGGTGAAAAAAAAAATTTCTTTAACGCACAGATGATAAATGAAATTCTGAAATGTGGTTTAATTACTTTGTGCTTCCCTTTACCTGAATTCTTGGCTAAAGGGGTATAACCATTGAGAAGAAAATGTATAATGCAGATATATCAAGTAGTATGCTGTTTTCTAAATTACAACTCATGAAAGTGAACATTTTCTTTTCATATTGGTGAAATAAATGCTGTAAACTAGTGGAGTCTGGCATTTGACTCTCTCGCTGTTCAAACTATAACTTCCAACATGGCCACAGGCTATCCAAATATGATAAAAGTTGAAGTTTTACTATAGCTGGAAAGCTACAGACTGGAGACTACTACTGTAGTCTTTATTACTTGATTAAAAGGTCAAGACTTCTTGTTTAGAGATATGCTATACAGCAGCCACATGGGCCATAGACATAATAGACTGGAGCTATTCTCATTGATGTCTGTAGGAGAGTTTTCTAGATATGTGATCTGTGTAGAAGTCATTGTGCTGGGAGAAAGTAGAAAAGCTGGGACAATCATATATTGTTAATGGTGGATTTTGTGGTATCTATTTATGTGTTACCTATCATGGTAATCCAGCCTGTTATTGATAATGTTTTTACTGCTGAAAAGTGATCTGTTAAGGACAGGAAGTTTTAAAGGGCATCCGTCAGCAGATCTGTACCTATGAAACTGGATAACCTGCTGCATGTGCACTGAAGGCTTCATGTTCACATGAGTCTGCATTACTGAGAAAAATAATGTTTTAATATATGCAAATGAGCATCTAGGAGCAGCAGGGGTGTTACATTTTCTGCTAGAGACTTTGCTCTCTCTGCAACTGCCACATCCTCTGAAACTTTGATTGACTTTAGGAGAAGTCAGGACCGGATGTGATCATGTCTGACCCTGGTACAGAGTGCGCGGCAGTTGCAGAGAGAGATTAACTTCTGGAAGTAACAGCAATGCCCCCGTTGCTCCTAGAAGCTCACTTTCAAATATAATAAAACATATTTTTTCTCAGCAATGCGGTCACATATGAACATGGGACTAAAACAGAGGCTTTTTGCTGCCAAGTGCACATGCAATAAGTCAGCCAGTTTCATAGGTAAAGATCTGCTGACAGATGCCCTTTAACATATTATTACCCTTAGTGGTCAGTATAAAAATAGCAAGATTCTATGTTTTTTAACTATAGTAACACAGAAAGTCTCAGTTTTAAAAAGGTAATTATTAAAAATGTAAGTAAATTTTGAACCTAGGATATTTCTTCCTCAAATGTTATATCGGCAAGTAAAGCTATATATAAATTTAATAAGTGATCATAGTTGACAAAGTGCTTACTGCAGATTATGTGGACCTACTGGGTTAAACCAGCTAGTGCAGTCTAAAAGATTGTGGTTCTTTACCCTAGAACCCCTGTGAGGAGGTATGGACCTTTACACAGGGAATCTCTAATCCAGCTGACATGTATTAGGACTGAAGATACTGATTCATGGTATCAAGGTAGCAGGCAACAACTGTGTTGAAGAAGGCAAAAATCAGGGCAGGTGGAGTATTTGACAACTTAAAACCTGTAGAAAGCCGGGGCAGGTGGCAGCATAAATAAACATTGGAGCCTTGCTGTATTAGGGCAAACAAACATATTTTTGGTCTGCATCGGATCCACATTTTTGCAGGTCGAATCTGTGGCCCTGCAAAAAAATAGAACATGTCCTATTCTAGTCCATATTATGGTCAAATAAAGGACTATAGGACAACCGGTATATGTAGGGCGGTGGAGGGGTAAGCAAAGAGTACAAGGCAATAGTAGTACTGATTATAATTGATTTACAAAGGGCAAATATGTGCACAGTTGCATTTGTTCTGCATGAACAAAAAGAGTCACATTTGTCCATTTGATGAATTCTGATATACACAGTCCCCATGTAATCACATTTAAGTATAATTGTTGAGGTAAAGGCTAACAAATGTTCTTGTAGAGCTAATTTATATCAACTAATGTCCTCTCCTTGAAGACCCCTTAAAATGTTCCCATGTATTTTTTAATGTCTATTTTACACTGTTTTTACACTCAGATGCCGCTATCATGTATGAACGCGGCATCTGAAGGGTACAATGACGGGGGCGGCGCTATCGCAGCTCCCTGTCATTGCACCCACTACTTACAAAAAAATGCGCTTCGTGGCAAAGTAATTCGTAACTAAGCAAATTTTTTTGTAAAATTCAGCAAATCAGCCGAATCGAATTTCCAAGAAATTCGCTCATCTCTAATGATGGCTTCAGAACTGAAGAATGAGGGGCATGGGGTATATGGGGAAGAGTCAATTGGATGGAACATAATAAGTCTCCGAAAACAGATGTGATGTTCAGGTACTTTTAAACCAAAAGAAGTTTGTTTAACCGTAAACTACAGAGAGCAAGTGCAGCTTGACATCAGTCTTGAAGACTTGAGTCTTGAGAGATTATTAGACACTTTGGTAAGAGAAGTTTCTGTACAGTGCAGAGTGCAAAATGCAGATCACAAGAGGATGAGGAAAGAGTTAGTAGAGAGGTAACTTATTATGCTAGAGTAGACCAGATGTTCTAGGAGTTTGGAGATGAAGGGGAGGTTAGATACAATTCTGTAGTTAGCAGCCCAGGTTAGGTTAAGTGATGTCTTTTTTAGTCGTGGGGTTATAACAAAATGTTTGAAAGATTACGGAAAGATACCAGAAAAGAGAGAGTTGTTAAATATTGTAGTAAAATATGAAATTAGATAATTAATGACTCAGAGAAATGGACAGCTAAAATGATTAGAATAACTTCTTTTTAACAAATATTTATTTTATTATTTAACGGAAGGTCAACTTACTTTGGATGTCGAATGTCAGGGAGCGATCTCTCCAGTGCAATATTGTTGCTTACATATATATTAAAGCCATTTTCTCTATAAGCTGTGTCATCTTGGTCTAGTTCGTTCACTGGATATGGCTTCCCATGTTCACCTTTACCTAGAAAAGATGATTATAGATTATACATTTCCCAACAAAATATGCTCAGCAGTCTGATCAATATTAAGGATTACTCATTAGGGATGAGCGAACCGAACCGTAACGAACCAGATTTGTTACGAACTTTGCCAAACGTTTGGTTCGTCACCGAACCGAACTTTGAAAAAGTTTGTAACGAATCTGGTTAAAAAAAAACAGCGACGCAAAACTGTACTTTTTTCACAGAATAGACCAGGATACAAGGGATTATTACTCCTATAATCCCTTGTATCCTGGTTTTCTGTGAAAAACAAGATGTGTGACGTCACCCCACAGCCCCTGAAGTGCCTGAGCATGCCGACATCTTGTCAGTGCGTCACCAGACATCAGAGAGAGAGGATAGATACAGGGAGAGATAGAGAAGGAATAGAAAGGGTTAGTGAGAGAAGCAGGAGAGAGGAAGAGAAAGCTAGATATAGAAGATAAGGTGATAGATAGGGAAAGAGGCTGAGAAATCAAGAGACAGGTAGAGATAGGGAGAGATAGGCATCTAAATAAAAAAATTGTGAGATCTAGGGAGAGATAGGGAGATAAAAAAAGAAATAGGGAGAGAAAAGTGAGAAAAGAGTCAGGACAGGTAGCATTCCTGTCCCGTGACCGATAGTACACGCTACACGTTGCTGCTCTACTGGGTGCCGTCAACCACGTTTAGCTGCAACAAACAAAGTTAAAAAAAAGTTATAAAAAAAGTTTAAAATATAAAAATAAAAAAAGTTATAAAAAAATAAAGTTTAAAAAAGTATAAAAAAAATACATAATTTCATTTCCCCCCACTCAAATAAAAATATGTCCAAGCGTCCTACTTCCAGCACTTCCCAGGCAAGGAGTGCAACAACAGGCGGTGAGGGTAGAAGAAGTGGCAGCACCAGGCCCGGTGGCAGCCGGGGTAACAGGCGTGGCAGCAGGGTGCAGCTACCCTTGATGCCCACTGGTCATGTAAGAACCACACAGCCAGCGGTTCTAGATTGGCTTACCCAATCCTCCAGTTCCACCGCCCAAAGCTCCCAAAGGAGGAGTCAAGCATCGGCTGGATCATCCGACACCACCCTTACATGGGACGGTCAGCGAGAGTCCTCTGCCCCGTCCCCTGTTATTAGAATGCCACTCACCTTTGGGGCACCTTCTGCCAGGGAACTCTTGGCAAACCTTGATCTGCCCTTGGAGTCTCTACCACTTTTTAGTGATGAGGAGGAGGAGGAGGAGGAGGAAGTCCACCAAAGTCAGCGGGTGGACCGTACTGAGACTCCAGAGGAGGTGTTGGCTGTAAGCAGTGTTGGGTGTTGCGTCAGAGAGGGTGTTCAGTGTGGCGGGTAACATCGTAACACCGCAAAGAACGAGGCTCTCTTGCCACAGTGTTGAGATGCTGACTTTTCTAAAGATGAATCGTGCCTGGATTACATCGGATTATACCACCCCCCTGCCTGATGTGAATGACTAAGTCATCAGTCACCTGTCTTGCATGGCAATCCGTGTGTCCAAGAAACTTACATTAATATCCTAAATATGTGCCCAACGTAAAAATCCGTAATTTAACTTATTAAGTAATGTTCCCCCCTTAGACCCCAAATTAAACAAAATCACCTTAAAAATTCCCTACTTAATTCGGATACATTTGAATAAACAGAACCCCATCTCCAAATTTAATGCCCATGGTGTGTTGGCCATTTAACATCTCCACACCAGCTTAATGCCTCACACCGGTGCACCGTCCAACCCATACCCCAAGAACAGTACCATCCCTAAAATAATCCACACAACTATGCTTCACAAAGTGGGGATTTCACCTTTTGTGAACTATAGCTGTGGGGTTCTTTCCCTGGCACCCGTGCCAAGGAACACTACTCACCGTTTTGTGAGCGGGTACTAACTGTTCTTGAGGTATTTTGTTGATATCATGAGAGTAGTAAAATCTCGCACCGCAAATCCCGATGGGGTTCTTCTCTGTGCGAATGATTTCATGCCTCTCATGCACTCATGCGTGGAATAAGGCTGTCTATGGGGTATATATCACAGAGGCTGCTGTCCTTCAACTGTGATATAAAAAACCTCCACAGTTAGTTACAGCAACAAACAGTTGCTGAAAGGCAGGTTAACTTGCCTTATTTACGGGTGCCTTTACAATGGGATGCTTTTTTTGGGTTCTCTGCTGCCTAAAATCCACAGTACATCGTTGGCTGATTTTATGCCACCTTCAGTACTATGGGGCTGGACGCAAATACCCAGTTCAGCGCAGAACTGCGTATGTCCGGACGGCACCATAGTACTGAAAGCCGTTTGGTGAACAGTATAAAAATGCCCTGTGGATTTGAAGTGAGTATGAAGATAAAACTTAAGTAATGCTGAATCCAAATATGTAAGCTTTATCTTCATAATCACTTCCATTCTGACGCTGTGCTCCCACAAACCTGCAGTAAAATGCACTCACTGGACTCCAGTGCTCACTCACATAATGGACAGGACTCAAAGAAGAGTCCACTGAGTGCATTTTACTGCAGGTTTGTGGGAGCACAGCGTCAGAATGGAAGAGAGTATGAAGATAAAGCTTATATATTCGGATTCAGCATCACTTACACTATACAACGCTTACTCTAGTTCAGGGGGGGTTCCGAGATGACAGGTTCCCTTTAAGCCAGCTGGTGACAGCACTTAAAAAAACACAAAAGCATACATCCATTGGGTTGGGCGCTGCACTCGGTTAGGACATCAAACTGGTGTAACAAAGATATATATATATGTCTCGCCAACAGCCATAGGCCCAGATTCAACAGGTTTGACACCAGAGTGGTTGCGTCAATTTGTAAAGCGAGTGCCAGTGAGGTGTCCATTTCATGAAAATTGGACAAGTATTTTTGGATAATGGAACTGGCGTAAAGCCTTCTTGAATCTGTGCCTTTTTAAATGTCCTTTCTTCACCTCATGGATTCTGTGGGTGAGATTGTCTGTCTATTTAACCGTATCCGTATCCTACTAGACTAGCTGTAATGTTACAGGGTTTTTTTTAACGTTGACTGTCCTGTGCTGAACTCTACATCAACATTTTGTCATGTATAATAACTGATTTTTACAAGCGTGCATATTCTTAGCTTCCAACTTCAGTTCTCTGTACTAGGCCCTTCTGGGTCCAAAAGAATACTGCTCCTACTAATGCCCCCACCATCAATTGTCTATTTGCAAACATACTGGGCGCAATCAAGAGCTGCTGAAGCTGCCTCCTCAACTTGTCTCTTCTCAACCATACTGGCCAGGGTGCTATCAAGTGCTGCCGCCTACTTCTCCGTCAATTGTCTGTTCTCAACCATACTGGCCTAGGTGCTATCAAGTGCTGCCTCCTCCTCCTCCGTCAATTGTCTGTTCTCAACCATACTGGCCTGGGTGCAATCAAGTGCTGCCGCCTCCTCCTCCTCCGTCAATTGTCTGTTCTCAACCATACTGGCCT
The DNA here is from genome assembly GCA_900303285.1 of Rhinella marina. Classification (NCBI taxonomy): domain Eukaryota; kingdom Metazoa; phylum Chordata; class Amphibia; order Anura; family Bufonidae; genus Rhinella; species Rhinella marina. The sequence continues at coordinate 26,511 of ONZH01029649.1, read as the reverse complement.
GGGTGCAATCAAGTGCTGCCGCCTCCTCCTCCTCCGTCAATTGTCTGTTCTCAACCATACTGGCCTAGGTGCTATCAAGTGCTGCCTCCTCCTCCTCCTCCGTCAATTGTCTGTTCTCAACCATACTGGCCTGGGTGCAATCAAGTGCTGCCGCCTCCTCCTCCTCCGTCAATTGTCTGTTCTCAACCATACTGGCCTGGGTGCAATCAAGTGCTGCCGCCTCCTCCTCCTCCGTCAATTGTCTGTTCTCAACCATACTGGCCTGGGTGCAATCAAGTGCTGCCACCTCCTCCTCCTCCGTCAATTGTCTGTTCTCAACCATACTGGGTCCAATACAGTACTATTACTGCTGCTGGTTCCACTGTCAAATGTATGTTTTCCACCCTACTGTGTCCAAGGCAATGCTGCCGGTGTTGCCAACTTGCACTTTGTGTCCTATGTCCCGTGTAATCACTTACACCTTGGCTAATGTGTACCTGTTCTGGGGTGCACAAGGTCTAATTAAATGGTACGCCTGTCTGTCTTCTGACCTGTGATGTCACTGAGACTGCATCGACTTCAACGCAGCCTATTCTTGGGCTGGTGCCACGATCTACCGTGTGTTTTTGGTGCTCTGGCATGACATGGACTGCTCCAGCGGACATCTTCAATGCTGTCAAATGTTGTTGACCTGTCTGTCGACGACTATTTTTGCACTTTGATTTTTTCCACTTTTTTCATTGTAATAGCAACTGCAACTAAACAAAACTATACCCTATCAGACTCCCACTATTGTAGCTGCAATTATTCAGCCGTTATAGCAAGGTTCGTTTTAGGTTCGGTTCGTACGAATCCGAACTTCACGAAAGTTCGCCGAACCGAACCGAACTTTTCAAAAGTTCACTCATCCCTATTACTCATGATATTCACTGCATGTATATGAAAGAAGTTTGAAATAAATGTTCCTAAATTTTAGTCATTTAAATCCAATTAATATGCTATAGTTTATAAAAGTATCATACAAAAAGTAGAAAATAAGCAGATTTTATTAGATCATCAAATGTAGCAGTCAAAGGGTATTAGATGAAGAGTAGTAGAATACCACCATCCAATCTCCATAGACAATTATTGGCAGTAGAAATGGTGCACTGTACAACTGAATAACATTCCATGTGGTGCTACCAATGTAAGTCACATTTACAAGTTAGACCTATTTCACATACACACATTAGTAAACATCTGTAATAGCAATTCACAATTCTGATTTATTATAGATGAAACTGTATCAGTATGTTAACAGTATATAATCAGTAATACTGATCAGTTCTACTAAAGGGTACAGGTAGGAAATTGGACTTTATATTAGACAGCTGCTTTAAAAACAAGTGAAATCCTGGTGACATGCTGATGCAATGCAGATCACATATGGGAGCATCAGTATTTGAATCACTCTCTATAGACTTCAATGATAATTTAGCATTTTCATTCTGTAATTCAATATTTTGAAAATAATGGCCTATAATCAAGATAGACCAACAATATCAGATTGACGGCGTCCTGACACCCCACATCCCCACCACCACTGATGAAAAATGTGCTTGTATGAAAGCAAATTATTTCAAGTATGGCAGATTTGCTGAAATTTCAGCAGGTGAAAATATGTTCCATCTATTTGAAATGGGTTGTTTTGGAGGTAAAAATATGGATTTCTGAAAGTACCATTCAGATGCACAGGACAGTCACAGATATATCTGCAACAAGTGCATGAGCATTCACCCTTAGTTTGTCAAATTTCTGACCTTCTAGAGCTACTTTGTTCTCTTGTGAAGCAGAGATGTCTTGGAGGAATGTGAGACATAAGTGTAAGTCATAAATCAGTAGGTTACACAGTTTTAGAAGAACCAAATCTTTACGTGAAAAGTCACTTTTTCATACTTGTGATTCTTATCGCTTGGTCCATTTTTGTTAAATGATGCAGCTTTAGTGATAGCTGCTAACATCTGAGAATTGTTTTCAAAGAGGTCCAATAAATCCTGTGATTAAGATAATGGATCTTCTTCAGATAGAAGTTTGCTTTACCGTTATTTTACACACTATCTATCAATAAGTGAGTGATAAGTGAGCAAGCTAAGGAATAGAGAAAAAATAAAGCATTAACTCGCAATAAATCCTGTGGAAGATTGTGTGGTGACATAGGTCCAGGGATATTAGAAACAATCTAGGTTGAGGGGTATCCTTTTATTCATGTCTCCTCTCTCCCTATTTTTTACTTCCTTTTTTTGCCCTTTTTAACTCCTTTTTCCTTCTTCATTCACCCTTCCCTCTCTTCCTTTGTTTCCCATCTGTTCTCCACTCTTAATTTTTCTCTTTCCCCATATTTCTTTATGTCACCTTACCAGTTTACTGCCACTCCTCCCCTTTTTTCATTTTCACACCACCCCCCTTTTGTTTTCTTCTTTTACTTATTCCATTTCCATTCTTGCTCCACTTTCTCTCATCTTTTTATTTGTCATACTCCTGGCACTCCATTCTTCTATTTCCCAATGTTTGAGTGTTTATTTCAGATTTTGAATAGTTTTCTTTCCTTCTTTTCATCCCTTCCTCATTACTATTTTCTTTTCCTCCTTTGTTATTATTCTTCTTTTGTTCTCTCAGCTACTGTTCTTTCAGTTATCACTTTCCCATTTACTATATCTGGCTTGTAGCAGCATTCCGATTACAGCCTTTTACCAACTAACCATGGGGCATGGGTGTACCTCCCCTCCCACATCACCACTCCTCCAGTGAGATCATGCCAATTCTCCATGGACCTACGTCACCTCAAAATCTTCCGCAGATGATCTAGGAGCTGATGTCTTACACACCTACTACACAGGCACATTAGACAAACTACATCACAATTCCAGGCACACATATTAAAAACCACACTTTGCCACATCCTCTCTAGTGCAAATTTATGTGTGATTCCACACAATTCTGGGCGGCTATATTTATTCTCAATTCCCTTCATAGCTCTATTATGTAAGCACTTGGACACAGATGGTGGGCCTTATGTTTCTAATGTAGCCCCTTTCTCTATAGCTAGAAAATAGATATCCAAGATCTATTATGTTGAGTTTATTTCCTTAATTATATTCCATACAGCGTCACTATCCATTTCCCCTCATCCTGTGTATTTATATAAATAATGTGGACTAATTATATACTTCATAAATGATAGGTTGCCTACATGCATTTTATGTGTCATTTAGGGTCCATTCACATGACCATATGCCATCCGTGTCCGTATTGCCGTGTGAATCGCGTATTCTCAAGATGCGGCATGCTGTAGAGTGGAGGCACAGGCACTTTTTGGTCCGTGCCTCCGCCTCGCAAAAGATAGGACATGTCCTATCTTTTGCTGTATATTGCAGAGCGTGGACCCATTCAAGCAATTTGTGATCCACAGCATGGGCACAGACAGCTTGTGAATGTACACTTATAGCTTTCATAGCTCTCATTTTAGAAAAGATTTTTGATTAAATAAGCCAGCATCTCATCTGCAGACAGCTGTTTCGGGGTGATTGCTGCCTTACATCTGGTGGCATTTCTTTCTTCCCTGAATTCCCAGAGCATGAATGGCCAATAAGTCTCCTTGCACCAATCAAGGTGCTCTCTCCCCAAGGAGAGATAGTACCCCCCAAATCCTGACTTAGGCCTCTCACCCAGTTAAGCCAGTACTCTCTGCTTTGCACTAATGAGGGACAATCACCCCAATACAGCTGTCTGCAGATGATGTGCTGGCTTATTTAATATCCAAGTCATGTGTCAAGGCCTATTTAAAGGATCGAACATTGACTTATAGGATAGCTGCCTTTTATTTGGAGGCAGAGCTTGTTAAGAGCTGCACCCCTTTCTTCCCAGAGGAGCATGTATGGCTTATAAGTCTATTAAGCCGATTAAGGCCCTCTCTCCCCCAAAAAAGATAAAACATTTGGATTACTTATATGAAACCCAATAAATCAATAAATTCAATAAATTGTTTGCCCTCCCTACTGATCCCTAGTGTGAAACAACTGTAAATATGTCTTATATTCTAGGTTCTTCAAAGTAGCCACCTTTTGCTTTGATTACTGCTTTGCACACTCTTGGCATTCTCTTGATGAGCTTCAAGAGGTAGTCACCTGAAATGGTTTTCACTTCACTGGTGTGCTCTGTCAGGTTTAATAAGTGGGATTTCTTGCCTTATAAATGGGGTTAGGACCATGAGTTGTGTTGGGCAGAAGTCAGGTGGATACACAGCTGATAGTCCTACTGAATAGACTGTTAGAATTTGTATTATGGCAAGAAAAAGTAAAGAAAAAGGCTAAGTAAAGAAAAACGAGTGGCCATCATTACTTTAAGAAATGAAGGTCAGTCAGTCCAAAAAATTGGGAAAACTTTGAAAGTGTCCCCAAGTGCAGTCGCAAAAACCATCAAGCTACAAAGAAACTGGCTGACATGAGGACTGCCCCAGGAAAGGAAAACCAAGAGTCACCTCTGCTGCGGAGGATAAGTTCATCTGAGTGACCAGCCTCAGAAATCGCAGGTTAACAGCAGCCTCAGATTAGAGACCAGGTCAATGCCACACAGAGTTCTAGCAGCAGACACATCTCTACAACAACTGTTAAGAGGAGACTGTGTGCAGCAGGCCTTCATGGTAAAATAGCTCCTAGGAAACCACTGCTAAGGACAGGCAACAAGCAGAAGAGACTTGTTTGGGCTAAAGAATACAAGGAATGGACATTAGACCGGGTGAAATCTGTGCTTTGGACTGATGAGTGTCTTCGTGCGACGCAGAAAAGGTGAACGGATGGACTCTACATGCCTGGTTCCCACCATGAAGCATGGTGGAGGAGGTGTGATGGTGTGCTGGTGACACTGTTGGGGATTTATTCAAAATTGAAGGCATACTGAACCAGCATGGCTACCACAGCATCTTGCAGCAGCATGCTATTCCATCGGTTTGCGTTTAGTTGGACCATCATTTATTTATCAACAGGACAATGACCCCAAACACACCTCTAGATTGTATAAGGGCTATTTGACCAAGAAGGAGAGTGATGGGGTGCTACGCCAGATGACCTGGCCTCCACAGTCACCAGACCTGAACCCAATCGAGATGGTTTGGGGTGAGCTGGACCGCAGAGTGAAGGCAAAAGTGCCAACAAGTGCTAAGCATCTCTGGGAACTCCTTCAAGACTGTTGGAATACCATTTCAGGTGACTACCTCTTGAAGATCATCAAGAGAATGCCAAGAGTGTGCAAAGCAGTAATCAAAGCAAAAGGTGGCTACTTTGAAGAACCTAGAATATAAGATATTTTTTCAGTTGTTTCACACTTTTTTGTTAAGTATATAATTCCACATGTGTTAATTTATATATATATATATATATATATATATATATATATATATATATATATTTTTTTTTTTTTTCAGAATCTTCAAAAACATATCAATATGTGTACACAAGTTGTTTTTATAAACTGTAATTTGATAAGCTGCTTTGTACTTTAGTTCTACTGTTCTTTTCACACAAAATATCCTTATACTTCTGCTGATTTTTCAGTCAAGTTTTGAATTATATGTGAATGGGTCACCTTCCTTTCATTGACTTTTGGCTCTTCTGGAGTTGCTTATCAGGCATAGCTTATCAAGCTGGTTTTACTTGGACAGACATAGTAGGCTTGAAAGATATCCCTTAATAAGAAAAATTAATGCAAGTTATTCATGTTCCAGAATCTTTTGCTATAAGTTTTTAAGAGGAATTACACTGTTAAAGATTTCAAAATGCTAAAAGGCCGATTTCCCTGTGTTAAATTGGCTGTGTCGTGTAGTTTTGAGCCATGCTGTGGTATGCCTGCCAAATTCAATTTCCCCTACAGACCATAAAATTTAGCTTATTTTGTGAAAGTGAAATAGGGTAAGGCAAACATCTCCTTGCAAATTGTACTTATACGATCTTCAGAGCATTTATTGGCAAATTGTAGACCTGCTGTTGATTTCTTAGTGTATACCAATATGAGAAAATGAATGTGAAATTTATGTCCAGTTAAATGTGTCCATCCTGTTTGCATGCTAAACAGTAAAGTCTTAACCAAATTTTAATAACAACAAGGCTCATATGTTACTTTTGTGGCTGCTTTAGAATACTGGTGTAGATTGCATCAAAATTTGGATTTTTGGTGCATCTTATTTTACACATATTTATGAAACAAGTAAGTCATAAATAATATTCTAGTGTGCCTTGTCCATCAAGGGGGCACAGCCAACTGGGAAAAGTGTTGATTAGCAAGAAAAACTGTGGCTTAAAATGCACAATTTTTTACCACAATTCTGGCTCAAAAATGTGTTTAAAATTTTTGCCAGCCATTAGTTGTATAAAGTTAGGCCAAATTTATCATGCAGCCATAGCCACTGTAATAAATTTGACACTTTTTCAGACCGCCTAAGTTCCCACTATCTGCTCTTTAAACAGGATTAGTAAATGTTCCAATGTGTATAAAACTAGGCCCAAATTTATAGTACACATAGGTACATATTCTGCCCAATGGATTTCTGATGAACCAGAGTCAGGACCAGCACTGCATGGCTTCCCAAACTTCTATTTTTCTATCAGCATGTATAGAAGTACTGAGACTTCTACACCATTAAACTATACTTCAACTTTGACCATGAAAATCATACTTGGGCCTATTGTTTCCAATGAAAGTTCCATGTATGTGGGAAACTCCACTTCCATGTACAAGATTAACATTAAGATGAAAAAAAAACCCCTAAATATTCTGACATGTTAAAGCAGGGATGCTCAACCTGTGGCCCTCCAGCTGTTGCAAAACTACAAATCCCAGCTGGGCAGCTTACATCTATCAGCCTACAGCAGGGCATGGTGGGAGTTGTAGTTGAGGGCCGTAGGTTGAGCATCCCTGTGTTAAAGGGTTTGTATTGTGCTCTTGAGTTTCTTTTTTTAACTAGTAATTTCTTTATTACAAAATAGCCATACTGCTATTATTTATTTTTTTCAATGTAACATAGTTTTAAGCAGATATTGCAAACTTATCTATGCTATTCACCATGAATTTTAGTGAAACCTCTTATTTTAACATCCTTTACTTAAACAATATAATCTGTATTTATTCTTTTCTCAAGAGTAGTCTAAATGTGCCTATATTGATAACCTCTTCCCTCTATTACTCCCGCAAGTAAAGATTCCTCAGCTTCCTTGTCTAAAAGCAAACCATCAGCATCCTAATAAATTGCCATTACGTTATAGATTTTTCACATGATGCAGATGACAGGAATTTGCTTGTCAAACATTTTTCTGTGCAGTCATTTCTAATATCCCATAGACACCATTCCTCAATCACTTCCCAGGGGATGATCTGCAGAAATTGGACTTATAAAGCAAGCTGCTATCATTTGCTTCCTATATCACAATTATGTCAGTCATAAATCATTGCCATCTGATTGCTTACTTCCCTTCAACAAAGTAGCATTGATCGTAATTCTACATTTACACTGTGAAAAAGAATTGTTCTGTGTGGTGTTCACATTTTTGGGGCTTATTTATTTTTTACTGCATAATATAAATCAATAACAGCAACTATGGAAATTGATGTTCTAAAAGTTTCTGGTTATTTGCCTGATACTCTAGCTTTTGAGATACATGTAAGATGTGGTCTTCCAGAGATCCAGAGCATTGATCTATTTGACCAGTCAAAATGATATTGAATTGATATTAACATTAGTAAAAAATAAAATTGGTTTGCATTGTATATACACATTTATGGCGTATTTCTAACTATAGCTAAGATCAGCACAAGCAATTTTTAGTGCTCATGTTGACCATATAGTAAGTTGATGAGCTCAATTTCTATTAGTAAGGCTTTGTTCAAAACTGTGTTACTAGTTCCATAGTTCTGCTCTGTTAAAGGATCAGAACAATGAAAACAACCGTAGTGCCAAATCCTTTGCATGACGGTCAATGTCTAATAGACCCCATTAACTGTAAAAGGTTTTGTAATGGTGTACATCATTTTACTGAACTAAATAACACAGCATACTGCTCTGTATTGTCTGAAATGTTTGATAAAATCGGCAATGGAGGCTCAGAGCCTCCAGTGAAAAAATAAACACAACCTAACGTGAAAACTTATTGAAAACTCATTGTGCAAACTGGTTTCCAATTGGATACCTTCCAGGTATATCCGGAATCAACATTTACCACATATCCACATATTGGGTCACAGCATAGTGCTCAGTGGTTAGCAGTAGTGCCTTGCAGTGCTGGGGTCCTACGTTAAAATCTGAACAAGGATAACATCTCCGTGGAGTTTGTATGTTATCCCCATGTTTATATGGGTTTCCTTTGGGTACTCTGATATCCTTCTGAAGACTTATTGATAGGTAATTTAGACTGTGAACTCCACTGGGTACAGTGAGTGACAAAAATGCATGTGGAGTGCTGTGGAATATGTTAGTGTGATGTAGTAAAATAAATCTCACTGCTAGGATCCCCCATTAATCATGAAAATGAGGGTCCCATAGGATAAATGAGGAGAAGCTGAATATAGCACTGAATGGAACAACAGTGCATATGCTCATTCACCTCTCCCATAAAGCTTCTACTCACTCCTAGGGATGCAGTAAGAAGACAATGAGAGTATGGAACCCTGTTTTCATGATCATATTGGTCCAATTGGTGGGACTCACAGTGACCAGGCATTTACCTCCTATCCTGTGGATATGTACATGATAGATGTCGATTGTGGGGAAAACCCCTTAAAGCACACACAGTCCTTAAATATAATAGTACCCAAAGAAATAAATACAGCTACTCCCGATCTCTCATTGTCCCAATAGCAGTTCACAATAAGTACATATAGATATACAATCATTTACACTAATAGTCACCGTAGTACAGTACATACATGCAGTTGCATTTAGAACGATATTGCTTTTTTAGTTTGATGCCTGCACAGAACCTATCCTAAGGAATTGTAGTCAGAAATTGTCATCTTTACACTAAGCACTGGACAGTAAACTGATATAGGAAAACCTAAGGAGACTTTCACACTTGAGTACTTTGGTCCCTATTTTTTATTGGCACAGTATTTTGTAAGTCAAAACCAGGAGTGGAAACTAAACAGAAAAACTATAATGGGAAGATTTGCACCTCATATCTGTTTTGGACCCACTCCTACTTTAGGATTTAACATACTAATTTATAAAAAAAATGCAATGATGTACACTAGCCTGGTTGTTCTCAGAATTCCATAGAAATGAATGGAGCATGCTGGGAGTCGTAATTTCACCACAGCTGGAGTGTCGGAGGTTAAACATTACTGATCCAAGCCATTTGGGATACATCTATGGACAAACTATTACAATATCAAATATCAGAATTATGAATGCTACCATTGTGCATCTCAGGAACCAAAAAGTTTATCAACATTTAGGTACAAATAGTTAAATGTTTTTCTTTCTTCTTTTTCCCTCTTCTTCCCTGTCATTCTGTCTTCTTTTTTCCCCTCTTCCTCTTGTGCCTTTCACTCCCGTCTTGGAATATGTTAGAAGTATGAGTGCCTTAGGTACTCCCTTTTTCATTAACATAATGATAGAAAGGCCATTTGATATGTAAAATGTAACCTCTCTTATTCTTATTTTTGAATTCACTGATCCATTAGTTGCATCTAATGTTCCAGATGAACTATGTGGCAAGACTCTTTATTCCAGTATTGATATTCATAGGACAGGAAATGGTAAAAATAAGACATAAAATATATATAATATAAGATATAAAAATAAATTACCTGTCAGTAGTAGAGATGAGCGAGCACTAAAATGCTCGGGTGCTCGTTATTCGAGTCGAACTTTTCCCGATGCTCGGGTGCTCGTTTCGAATAACGAACCCCATTGAAGTCAATGGGAGACTCGAGCATTTTTGCGGGGGACCAAGGCTCTACCTAGGGAAGGCTGGGTGAAAACCTGGAAACCTCAGAAAATGATGGAAACACCACGGAAATGGACAGGAAACAGCAGGGGCAGCATGCATGGATGCCTCTGAGGCTGCCTAATCCCACCATTACCCCAAATTCTCAGGCAACAGCATGGTGGTTACCCTCATGGCAATTGTGCTCACCCAGACCAAGAAAGGCGAGGTAAATACCCATCACATGTTAGGGAAGCACCCAACTAGGTGCAACGAAGGTCCATCACCGCCTGCAGGTGACACCACTGCTCATGCTGGCACTGCAGCTGAAATCAAGTTTAGTATCTCTTCTTATCAGTTGCTGTGCCTGCTGGTGGTATAGTGGTGAGCATAGCTACTTCCCAAGCAGTTGATCTGGGTTCAATTCAATTCGCAGGAGGCAATTCAGAATCAGTACAATATCTAATACGTCCCCTATCCGGGTAAATTGTTTGTAGAGAGGGCCTGTAGGTGGGAGGCAGGCTGGGGGGAAGGAGGTTGAGCTGGAAGAGCCAGAGGAGTGCCCCCTGGGCTAGCGTGTGTGGTGGTGACAACAGCCGGAATGGATTTGGAAAAACTGTTGCTTTAACCCGTATGGTATCGATTCTTCTCAGTTTAATACCGTATACGTCCCCTATCTTGGGACCCTGTATTTAATGGATTTTTCGAACACGGAAAACGGAAAAAGAGCTTGCGCTGGCCAGGGGAGTGTCCATGCTCTGCCTATCACAGGTCATGAGGCAGATAAAAGAAGAACAAAAACAAACATGAGTACAACTTCTAATACGTCCCCTATCCGGCTAAATTGTTTGTAGAGTGGGCCTGTAGGTGGGGGGAGGGGGGGGCAGGCTGGGGCAAGGAGGTTTCGCTGGAAGAGCCAGAGGAGTGCCCCCTGGGCTAGCGTGTGTGGTGGTGACAACAGCCGGAATGCATTTGGAAATACTCTAGCATCAGCTGGTGCAGTATCGATTCTTCTCAGTTTAATACCGTATACGTCCCCTATCTTGGGACCCTATATTTAATGGATATTTCGAACACGGAAAACGGAAAAAGATCTTGCTCTGGCCAGGGGAGTGTCTTTCCCACTGCAGCTAAGGGGACGTGTCCATGCTCTGCCTATCACAGGTCATGAGGCAGATAAAAGAAGAACAAAAACAAACATCAGTACAACTTCTGATACGTCCCCTATCCGGCTAAATTGTTTGTAGAGTGGGCCTGTAGGTGGGGGGGGGGGGGCAGGCTGGGGGAAGGAGGTTTCACTGGAAGAGCCAGAGGAGTGCCCCCTGGGATAGCGTGTGTGGTGGTGACAACAGCCGGATGGAGTTAGAATGACGACACAGGACCCCAACATAAAAATTTAGCATCAACCGGTACAGTCGTAAATTATGAGATTGATCAAGTGTGGCATGACTTTTTAGATGGAGATTGCATGTGGTCACGTACTCCCTGGAACCCCATAGTCACCCCTTCTCTGATGTGCTAGCCCAGAACATTCTCTGCCCCAATTCGCAAGACCTTTTGCTGTTTCCGTGTGCTAACAGTGGTGATTTACCAGTGTTGTCTGAGGAGGTGGTGGACAATGGAGAGACACAGGTGTCAGGGGGTGAGGTAGTTGTATGGGAAGCAAGTTACAGTGGGGACTCCTTGGGGGGGACTTTCTCATGATGGGACAGATTCAACTTGGGTGGATCAGGCACAGGAACAGATTAATTTTTTGGGGGTTTATTTAACTTTTATTTAGCAAAAATAACCACAGATATATTTATTCGTTATCTTCTCTGCGCAGTCTGGCGTTGGGGTTCCTCACTTTGATGGCGAGCTGTGCGGCTCTCTCCACAATGGTCTGTGTGTTCTTAGATGGAGACTTTGTCGGCGATTTCAGTACAGAAGGACTTGTTGCTCATCCACAGAACCTCGTCCTCCTTGACATTGTGGACAAGGAATTTGCGGGTGGACCAGGAATTTGCAGAACCCTGTGAGCAGCATGTGTTTGGTCTTCTACTTGCTACCGTATCCAATGTTGGGCAATATAGATTCGCAAGTAATATTATTTTTCACACCTATCCCAAAAATAAAAATGTATGCAGTATGCGCAAATAAAACTTGGAACTGGAATTGGAGAGAGGGCCTGTAGGTGGGGGGGCAGGCTGGGGGGAAGGAGGTTGAGCTGAAAGAGCCAGGGGAGTGCCCCCTGGGGCTAGCGTGTGTGGTGGTGACAACAGCCGGATGGAGTTAGAATGACGACGCAGGACCTCAACTTAAAAATTTGGAGTCAACCGGTACAATTGTCAATTATGAGCTAGATCAAGTGCGGCATAACTTTTAAATGGATATTGCATGTGGTCATATACTCCCTGGAACCCCATAGTCACCCCTTCCCTGATGTGCTAGCCCAGAACATTCTCTGCCCCAATTCACAAGACCTTTTGCTGTTTCCGTGTGCTGACAGTGGGGATTTACCAGTGTTGTCTGAGGAGGTGGTGGACAATGGCGAGACACAGGTGTTGGGGGGTGAGGTAGTTGTATGGGAAGCAAGTTACAGTGGGGACTCCTTGGGGGGGAATTTCTCATGATGGGACAGATTCAACTTGGGTGGATCAGGCACAGGAACAGATGAATTTTTGGGGGGGTTTAGTTAACTTTTATTTAGCAAAAATAACCACAGAGATATTTATTCGTTATCTTCTCTGCACAGTCTGGCGTTGGGGTTCCTCACTTTGATGGCGAGCTGTGCCGCTCTCTCCACAATGGTCTGTGTGTTCTTAGATGGAGACTTTGTCGGCGATTTCAGTACAGAAGGACTTGTTGCTCATCCACAGAACCTCGTCCTCCTTGACAATTTGCGGGTGGACCAGGAATTTGCGGAACCCTGTGAGCAGCATGTGTTTGGTCTTCTACTTGCTACCGTATCCAATGTTGGGCAATATAGATTCGCAAGTAATATTTTTCACACCTATCCCAAAAATAAAAATGCATGCAGTATGCATAAAACTTGGAACTGGAATTGGAGAGAGGGCCTGTAGGTGGACCTCCGGAAAAATTGTTTGAAGAGAGGGCCTGTAGGTGGAACTTTGGAAAAATTGTTTGAATAGAGGGCCTGTAGGTGGACCTCTGAAAAAATTGTTTGAATAGAGGGTCTGTAGGGGGCCCTCCTGAAAAGTTGTTTGAAGAGAGGGCCTGTAGGGGGCCCTCCTGAAAAACTGTGCTAAAAGAGTGCCAGTTGGACCTCTAAAAAATGGCGTTTTTTGGGTCAGCGTTAGGCAAAGATGATATGGAGGAGTAGTAGAGAAGAGGAGTAGAGAAGAGGAATCAGATACATAAGTTATTTAAATCTTTAGCTGCTTTCTCCCGGAGGAGATTTGAATTCCGGTGAAATCCAGGCTTTGTTCATTTTAATAAGCGTCAGCCTGTGATGACGCCACCAGCTGCACTGAATACCCGCTCTGACAGCACGCTAGCGGCAGGGCAGGCCAGCACCTCCAAGGCGTACAGCGCCAGTTCAGGCCACGTGTCCAGCTTTGAAACCCAGTAGTTGTATGGAGCAGAGTGATCGCTACGGACGTTGGTATGGTCAGCTAGGTACTCCCTCACCATCTTTCTGTACAGCTCCCCCCTACTCTGCCTAGACTGGGGACAGGTGACAGTGTCTTACTGGGGTGACAAAAAACTGGCAAAGGCCTTGGAGAGCGTTCCCCTGCCAGTGCTGGACAAGCTGCCTGCTCGCCTCCTCTCCCCCTCTTCTTGGCCCACAGAACCATGCCCTCTGCCGCTAGCGGCGTCAGATGGGAAGAATTGTTTCAGCTTGTGCACCAGGGCCTGTTGATACCTATTCACTCTCATACTCCTTTCCTCTGCAGGGATGAGAGTGGAAAGGTTCTGCTTGTACCGTGGGTCCAGGAGAGTGAACACCCAGTAATTGGTGTTGGAAAAAATTCTTCTAACGCGAGGGTCACGGGATAGGCAGCCTAACATGAAGTCTGCCATGTGCGCCAGAGTCCCAACACGCAAGAATTCCCTCTCCTCACTGACCTGACTCTCCATTTCCTCCTCAACCTCCAAGTCCTCCTCTTCAGCCCATACACGCTCAAGAGTTAAGGACTGAGCACTGGTACCCTCTACTGTCTCGCCAACATTCTGCTCCTCTTCCTCCTCATCCTCATCCCCCTCCTCCGATACGCGCTGAGAAACAGACCGGAGGGTGCTCTTGCTATCAAGCGACGTATCTTCCTCCACCGTCTCTTGTAACAAGCGCAAAGCATCCGACTTGATGCTGAGCAGTGATTTTTTCAACAGGCAAAGCAGCGGGATGGTGAGGCTGATAATGGCGGCATCGCCGCTAACCATCTGTGTTGACTCCTCAAAGTTGCTCAACACCTGGCAGATATCAGACATCCACGTCCACTCCTCATTGTAGACTTGAGGAATCTGAGAGACCTGACTACCAGTTCTGGTGGAAGATGACATCTGGCAGTCTACAATAGCTCTGCGCTGCTGGTAAACTCTGGATAACATGTTTAATGTGGAATTCCATCTCGTGGGCACGTCGCACAACAGTCGGTGAGCGGGCAGTTGTAGGCGGCGCTGCGCTGCCCTGAGAGTGGCAGCATCTGTGCTCGACTTGCGGAAATGCGCACAGATGCGGCGTACCTTGGTGAGCAAATCAGACAGATTGGGGTATGTCTTGAGGAACCGTTGAACAATTAGGTTGAACACGTGGGCCAGGCATGGCACATGTGTCAGTCTGCCGAGTTGCAGAGCCGTCACCAGGTTACACCCATTGTCACACACAACCATGCCTGGCTTGAGGTTCAGCGGTGCCAGCCACACATCGGTCTGTGCCGTGATGCCCTGCAACAGCTCTTGGGCGGTCCGCCTGCTGGCGCTTACCCACGGCACTGCTGCTGCGCCTAGAGCTACCGACTGAAGGCGCCGTGCCCACGGATGGTAATTCGGTGGAGGAGGAGGAGGAGGAGGAGGAGGCATAGTACGTCTGAGAGACTGTGACCGAGGTAGGCCCCGCAATCCTCGGTGTGGGCAGTACATTAGCGCCCCCAGGGTCAGTCTCGGTCCCAGCCTCCACCAAGTTAACCCAATGTGCCGTCAGTGAGATATAGTGTCCCTGCCCGGCAGCACTTGTCCACGTGTCCGTGGTTAGGTGGACCTTCTCAGAAACAGCGTTGGTCAGGGCACGGATGATGTTCTGTGACACGTGCTGGTGTAGGGCTGGGACGGCACATCGGGAAAAATAGTGGCGGCTGGGGACGGAATACCGAGGGGCAGCCACCGCCATGAGATTTCGAAAGGCCTCGGTCTCTACCAGCCTATAGGGCAGCATCTCCAGGCTAAGCAATTTGGAGATGTGGACGTTGAGGGCTTGGGCATGTGGGTGGGTGGAACTGTATTTCCTCTTGCGCTCTAGCGTCTGCTGTAAAGACAGCTGAACGCTGCGCTGGGACACGTTGGTGGACACTGTGGAGGATCGTGGAGGCGAAGGTGTGGTTTTCCGTCGGGAGGCGTTCGTGCCGGGGTCCTGGGCAGGGGGTTGACTAGCAGAGGCAGCGAGTGACACAGGGGAAGGAGCAGTGGTGTGACCCGCAGGAGGTGGTGAACGGCCTTGGTTCCATTCAGTGGGGTGTTTAGCACTCATATGCCTGCGCATGCTGGTGGTGGTTAGGCTAGTAGTGGTGGCACCCCTGCTGATCCTGGGGTGGCACAGGTTGCACACCACAGTCCGTCGGTCATCCTCACTTTCTTTAAAGAACCTCCAGACTTGCAAACATCTAGGCCTCGCCACGGGAGCTTCACTACGTGAAACAGTTGCTGCTGATGCACCAGCTCTGGCCCTGCTTCTCCCTCTGGCCACACCACTGCCTCTTACAACCTGTTCTGGTGCAGCACTCGCCTCCGCCTCAGAAGCACTGTCTTCACTCGGCATATCAACCCAGCTTGGGTCAGTCACCTCGTCATCCTCCGATTCCTCAGTCTGCTCCCTCCTCGGAATTCCTCCCCTAACAACAACTTCACCACTGTCTGACAACCGTGTCTCCTCATCGTCTGACACCTCTTTGCAAACTTCTTCCACTAAGTCAACATTGTCATCATCATCATCATCACCCACAGACTGCGACAGTTGGAAAACTTGGGCATCGGGAACGAGGTCAGCAGCAACCTGAGAAGTGGTTTGTGACTCTGGGAAGGGTCCAGAAAACAGTTCCTGAGAGTATGCCGGATCGCATTCCAAATTTTCCTGGGAGGGGGCAGACTGGGGGGAAGGATGTTGAGGTGGAGGAGCCAGAGGAGTGCTCCCTTGGGTAACGTGGGTGGACTGCGTGGAAGTCTGACTGGTGGACAAATTACTTGAAGCATTGTCCGCAATCCACGAGATCAGCTGTTCGCACTGTTGTGGTTTCAACAGTCCTCTACCACGTGTCCCTGTAAGTTGAGACATGAAGCTAGGGAGTGTAGCTCTGCGGCGTTCCCCTGCTCCGTCATCAGCAGGTACTGTCTTACCCTGCCCAGGACCACGGCCTCTGCCCCCTGCAGTAATTGAATGCCCACGCCCTCGTCCTCGACCCTTAGCCCTGGGTTCAACATTTTATGTATATAAGTGTATTATATAAAAAAATTAAAAAAAAATGGGCCTGCTGTACTGAAACCCACAAACTTGTTCAGTCTGGTTTAATTAAGTGACGTACAGAAAGTGTCACCTTGACAGAAAATACGGATTGGAGTGAGTGTACTGAACTGTGACACACAGAATGGTTCCACGCAGCTGTGTGAAATGGATTTGTATCACTGAGCTAAAACAACAAAAAAAACTATTTTTTTTTTAATTTTTTTTTTAGAGTTTTGTTTTTTTTGGAACTTGACATGCAGAAACTATCGTAGAGCTAACTGACACCCTGCTGACGGTGGCTATTTTGACTGCGACCCAGACAAATGTCGCACAGAGATTTTTGGGATCAAGCTATATACGTGACAGCAAAAGACTTGGTTTAATTAAGTGACATACAGAAAGTGTCACCAGGACAGAAAATACGGATTGGAGTGAGTGTACTGAACTGTGACACACAGAATGGTTCCACGCAGCTGTGTGAAATGGATTTGTATCACTGAGCTAAAACAACAAAAAAACTATTTTTTTAATACATTTTTTTTGTAGTTTTGTTTTTTTTGGAACGTGACGTGCAGAAACTATCGTAGAGCTAACTGACACCCTGCTGACGGTGGCTATTTTGACTGCGACCCAGACAAATTTTGCACAGAGATTTTTGGGATCAAGCTATATACGTGACAGCAAAAGACTTGGTTGTATTAAGTGACGTACAGAAAGAGTCACCTGGACAGAAAATACGGATTGGAGTGAGTGTACTGAACTGTGACACACAGAATGGTTCCACACTGCTGTGTGAAATGGATTTGTATCACTGAGATATAACATTAAAACAAAAAGGGGGTTATATATGGTGATAACTGCACTACTAGTGCCAGCCAGCCAGCCAAGCCAGGAGACAAAAAAATAATTTCTTGTAGCCCTTAGAAGGGCTGTTGGGTTCTTTGTGGGTGATTCCTGCCTAACAGTGAACTAAATGCAGGCCCTAACACTCTCCCTGAAACGCAGTAGCTCTATCCCTAATGACATCCAGACAGCATCTGAGCCGAGCACCGTGGCCAGTCAGTAGTATATTCCAGGGTCACCTGATCAGGCCAGCCAACCCCTGCTATCAACATGTAAGGGCCCCACGTGATGCTGGGTGTACCGCAGAGTCTCCTGGCTTGTGATTGGCTGTTACGAGTACCCTAATACTCGAACGAGCACCAAGCTCGGATGAGTATGCTCGCTCATCTCTAGTCATAATGAGTTCCCTGGCTTCTTAGTTTCACTTTGTAACATGTGTAACTGGCATTTTAGCAAAAACGGATTTGTTTCCATGATGCGCGAGGAAATTCAGATTTGTGGTGAATCAAATTTTTCATAAACTTCGGAGCAAATTCCACTTCAATTGCTTTGATTCTCCCAACATTAGAACCTTGGGTGCACCTCACCTTTTGCTCACATATCCTGCATACCGCCACGCTAATGTCACCCCAGCGACTTGCTGAAAAAATCCAAGTATGGCATTTTTCTTTCACCACTGCATGATCACTGCCTGCCGCTTGCATGGGTTCCTCACAGGTAGTCCTGTGAATAGTAGACAGTGTACCGCTTCCATGTTTGGCTGCAGATCTCCCATTGCTTCCAACCTGCTGTCTCATGGGAGTCCACAGCTGAACAATATGCATGCGGTGATATATTAGACGACCCTTTAGTTCTGCAGCACAGTAATTCTATTTATTAAATAAGAGATTAACTGCCAGCAGTTCAACAAGATGCAGACGGTGATATATAACACTGCATTTTAATAATGAGGCACAGTAATTCTATGTATAAATTAAAAGATTGTGATAGTGGCAGTGGGTGAATAAGATACACACAGTTATTACACTCAACCTGCACTGTCCCTGCATTCTACCTATGCTCTCCTTACAGTGTCTAAAAACTGTCCCTACAATCTTTCTACACTGTCCCTGTACTCTCCCTATCCAATGTTCTACAATTAAGTTTTCTGAAGCACTGTCCATAGCACATTAGTGCTTGTTATGTCTCTCTCTATCCTCAGCTCACAGTGAAATGGCGGAGACCGAACGTAACGAGGCTATTTAAACGACTGTGAAATAACAGGGGATGGCTCTCTTCTGATTGGCTAGCTGCATGGCATTATGGGTCATATCACAATCCGGGGCTTCTTACTTTGACACATGCAGCAGCCATTTTAGAAAAAATGTGATTACTTACCATGAAGCGTGAGGAAATTTGGCTTTCTGGCAAATCTAATTTTTCCTAAACTTCGGATTGAATTCAACTGTCAGATGCTTCAATTCAATAGATATTACCATAATAGCACGGACTTGCAGAATCACATAATTGTTTTTTTTTAATTACACCCTCAAATAATTGTTTATTCATTTTGCAATACCTGATATAGTAGAGTCCAAAGGCAGTATTAAAATATATAACACATCCTACAATACTCTCATAAAGTTGTTTTGACAGAAAAATAAAAAAAAGTTATGCGGTTAAAAATGCATTAAAAAACTGTACAAAATCCACATCCAAAAGGGCTTAACATAAAAACTAAAATGTTGAATCTGAATATATTACTTTTGAAGGTTTTGACTAGGCTTGAGTGAATTGGGTTCTTACTGCTCTATCCGAACCTGATTGTCACGTTCTGTCACTCGTATGTGCAGCCCTGAGCTGAACCCCACCTCTGACCCTGCCCACTTGCATGGCCCATCCTAGGCAACGGCACACAACTAGTCGATGGTCCCTAGCCTAGGTATGTGCTGGGGCGTACAGGGAAGGAAACAACGAGGAGAACACAATAAAAAAAAAAATACAGAACACACACACAATATTGGAAGGTTACAAAGCCAAGGTCAAACCAGGAAGTAGCGTCAGAAGCAAAGGGAGCGAGCAGGAACAAAGTCAAATGAACTAGCCAAGGTCAAAACCGAGAGGTAGCGAAGTACAAAGCGATGAGACTGGGACGTAGTCAAAAAACAGAAGCCGAAGTCAGGTACAATAGACACAGATGATCACAAAATAGACCCAGCAGATCGGTAACGTGTCGGCACTCAGCTCCCCTGCTGCTTGTTGTCCAGGGGATGGAGGTCGCGGGTTGTTAGGGATACGAGGACGCTGGCCACGTCTGTGGTCAACTCTTCCTACCTCCTTATCTCCATGGAGACAAGGATGCAGATCGCGACCTTGCTCCTGAACTGACTCGGGAGACCGGCGGCGCTGTAGGGAAGGAGCGCGCTGCCGGCCCTGTTACGCTGATTTGTTTGAAAACTTTGTTTAGAATATGTGCTCCATACCACAATGAAATGTTTCAGCTCCACTGAAGCCTTGTTCTTCTCACCACAAGTAAAGCGAGACTTGCTTAGTCTTGTGCCTGTGATGTCACATTACATCTCGGCCCATAAATTACTGTTTTAAAATCTGAAGCAAAAGTGAAGCACAAACCTGAGTTTGGCTTTGGATTTTGAAACACTAATTGATGTTCAGAAGCGAACTGTAATGTCACAGACAGGAGACTAAGCAAAGCTTGTGTTACTTGTGGTGAGAAGAACAAGGCCCCAAAGGAGCCAATAAATTGTATTGTGGTGCAAAGCACCAAATTCACTTTAGCCTAGTTGCCCCCATTTTAATTATGTAACTTTTTGAAAACTGTGCCTAACAGATTTTCTGAAATTCAATTAGGGTATGATTCTTTCTAAGACTGTATCCAAACCCTTTCAAACTCTTTAATGCCAAGACAGCATTAGTAATGTCAAACTGTATGGCTATGGGTAAACGGATGGTAGGCGGTGTTAACACGCAGCCTGTTTAGTAACAAACTTCAATGTCAGATTTTTTTAAACTTAAAACATTGACCAAAAGTTATCCTTTTTTAGCAGCAGATGCCTTCTTCTGTCTTCTAATCTATTTTGAGAGATTTGTCTGAATTGAATTGTAAAAAATTAAGATTCTGCAGGAATCCAATCTTTTGGAAAATTTAAGATGAATTGAATTGTGCCATATTCAGAAGATGCACCCACACCTACTTCAATAATTTTTAGCTTATAAAGATCCCTTGAATATCTTTACATTCTAATTTGAACAAAAAATACTCAACAATATTGAATAAAATACCACATAAATAATATGTGGTACAAGTTTCTTTCTGCCTGGATATTGTGTACTTTCCATCTTGATAAAAACCTACAGTATATGAAATAATTTATTTTACAGAAAAAAGCATGCTCTGAATCCAATAGATTATCATCATCTTAGAACAGTTTCCATTTTCTTACTATATCATGTAATGTCTTTTGGTTTGTGGACAAACAATATAACTCCATGTATTGTTTCAGTGAAATGCAAATCACCTGGAACAAAGCTTTCGCTTTGGTTTGAAATATTTTCTGCAGACCCTGAGACTGGAAGCATAGATCTTTTTACAACGATTTCAAAAGAAATGAAGAATATATTTTTTGATTTTTCATTGTGATAAAGATACTACAGCTGAAAGAGATAGGGCAAGTCCTTAAGCTCAACAGATGGTGGCGTGCAGAATGACTGTCACACAAAGAAAAATAATATCAGCTGTCTGCAGTAGATGCGACACATCTAGAGAAAACCTGGCAAGAAATTCTCTGTAACTGGCACTCCTGCCAGGTGCTTTGACTAGAAACCATAAAAACAATCAAAGTCTCAAATGTAGAAAAAAAAGAATATTAGCGGAATTATCTTGCAGCTGGATAAAAAGGGAATCCTATAAAAAGCCTTATTTGCTGTTTTTTCGTAATGTAAATCAATTTGTTTATATTCTATGAATTGTTCATATTTTGAAATAATGAGAGATTACGTCTAGTAAGCAGCACTTGCCTGAGATCAGATGCTGATGAAACACGAGTAGATTTGGCCAGTGCTCTGCTAAATTTACCAGCGTGTAATACTAGACATGATGCTGAATTGAAGCTGATGAGCATTGCTGTCAAGTGCAAATGTACATCTGTTTCCCTGTCATATGTTTTGTCTTCTTCCAGTAAATTTCATCTTTAGCGTATTTCTAGTTACTTCTTCCAAGCTTCTTGCAGACATGTGCCTCAGGGGGTGCTATTGAAATGTTAGATTTTTATTTAAAAATTGCTAGTCATATTTTAGGACTGTTTTCTGCCATGCTGTACCATTCTATGGAATGAAGGGGAACCTTAACAGGAGTTTTTGCTTTTCTTGCCATAAAGTTACTGTATGTTGGAGTTTCTTAACCTTCTGTGCTAATCCTATCATACTCCTCAGGCAAAATACATGCATTTGTGAAAATACTGTGAAATACGCAAAATTAAGAGAAGAGAGAAAGGCTGTGGAGATATCAGTCATGTGTTGCAAGTCTGTGGACTTGTTTTCAGGTGCGTGACCAGAAGACTCAGTTATGTTACCTATACAATGGTTGACTATAATTGCAACTTCCTGTCCTCTGTAGAGCAAATCAACTCTAAATAAATCACATTTGAGCCAATTTTCAAAAAACTTGAATCCATTCCAAATCTAAATTTTTGGTGGTTTGATTCAGGAGATTTTTTTTTTTATCAAAACAGAATTTTCCATTTTTTAGATCAGAAGATAGGCAAGTTGAAGAAGGTTGGTCACAATACCCAGTCAAGTGTGTGTATACTTATACTATATATGTCACTGTCGCTTTAAGATAAAAAAAAAAGATGGCTTGGTATTAAATAACTTCAAATGAGTTCAATACATACCTGGGAGATGCCAGAAAACCATCCACAACTTTTCATGGCTATTGGAGCATTTTGACTATGGTCAATTTTTTTGGACCTCAAACAAGTCACCATTCCAATTCAGACAAATTGAATATAGTTTGAATTTCAAAAAATTTGTTCAATACTAGTCTTCAGTTATAATACAAAGAACAGCTCTGAGTAACAAGTTGCAGCTCTATGGGTATGTCGAGATGGATGTATTTTGAGAGAACAAATTCCACCACAGAAGAATCGGTGATAAAATTAGTATTGCATGTGGATTTGTTACAGATTTTGCTGTGGATTTGCAAGGAATTTTATCACCATCTTGATAATTATTGAAATCCACATCTGGAACATAAAATAAACTAAACATCTGCTCCACAGGTCACTTTTTGTGCAAATTCCACACAAATTCTTTGAATGATCTTTATTTAGTTTATTAATGTTTATTTAGCGCCAACATGTTCCGTAGTGTTTTTCTGGACCATGTGGATGAGATTTGGTAAAATACCATCCACATTGCTGCTACAGTAATTTCTTACTTTCTTACTAGTACTTCAATACTTTCTTACTACTGGGCCGCATGGTGGCTCAGTAGTTAGCACTGGCATCCTAGGTTTGAATCCAACCAAGGACAACATTTGTATGTTCTCCCCATGTTGAAGATGGTTTAAATGGACAGGGAAGATGGTTAAAATTAATGTGAAGATGAATGGAGCCAAATACAGGACCATTCTGGATGAAAACCTGTTGGAGTCTGCAAAAGACCTGAGACTAGGGAGGAGATTTATCTTCCAACAAGACAATGATCCCAAACATAAAGCAAAATCTACAATGGAATGGTTCAAAAATAAACGTATCCAGGTCTTAGAACGGCCAAGTCAAAGTCCAGACCTGAATCCAATAGAGAATATGTGGAAAGAGCTGAAAACTGCTGTTCACAAACGCTCTCCATCCAACCTCAAAGAGCTTGAGCTGTTTTGTAAGGAAGAATGGGCAAGAATTTCAGTCTCTAGATGTGCAAAACTGATAGAGACATACCCCAAGTGACTTGCAGCTGTAATGGCAGCAAAAGGTGGCGCAATTAAGTATTAATGCAAGGGGGCCAAAAAATTTTGCACGCCCCACTTTTCAGTTTTATTATTACAAAAAAAGTTTAAATGAACCAATAAATTTTGTTCCACTTCACAATTGTAACCCACTTGTTGTTGATTCTTCACTAAACATTTAAAATGTTATATCTTTTTTTTTGAAGCCTGAAATGTGGCAAAAGGTTGAAAAGTTCCAGGGGGCCGAATACTTTCGCAAGGCACTGTATATATATATATATATATATATATATATATATATATATATATATATATATAGAACAATGGAGAACAAGGCAGCACTCAGATGTGGTGAAGATAGTGGACCTTTATTTCAGACAACGCAACGTTTTGGCCGACTCAATGTGACCTTTCTCAAGCATAAAACAACCAGTGTGAACAAACACTTAAATAGGCAAAGTGGGAGAGTTCATTACATGTGACCAATTATGCAAATTCATAGTGACATTACTGGGAGTGTTCATTACAACATGTGACCAATTATGCAAATTCTTAGTGACATCATATATGCAGTGAATCAAATAGTGATACAATATTCATATTGTTAATATACACAATCAAATAAACAAACGTGCATACATAGGTAGACATTTAATAAACGTGCATTAAAACATGTGCTATGCGTGACTACTGTGCAACACTCCAGTTAAAAGTTAGCAACCATAGTTGCTTTCTCCCTAAGTTACAGGATATCATCCGCTGGGGGGGCTAATGGCTGTAATCACTATAGAAGCATTGTCTTGATCTGTACACTGCACGTGGTTGCGTATGTCATTATCTAACGCAAACCAACAACGCATACTAAGTATGCAAAATGTGCACGCAATTTGCGTAAACTCACGATTCGTACACTGTACAGTCAGCATACACCTGATGAGTTCACGCAAATGCGTGCGTACGTAATTGTAAATATGCATAGAGGGTGACCATGGTTAGGGCAGACGACCTAATCAGAGCTATCATTAGCACCCTATAAGATGTGGTGACAGAAGTACACAATGCCATTAGTACATTTTATTCATATTGTGGCCACAGTGCATCTGGGTACCACTCTCTAGATATAGGATAAACCTGATAAGAGGCTGTAACGGGTACTGGCTGGGACCACGCCACGCAAATTGCATATATGGCGAGGACCCCAGGACCGACAGGCTACCGGGGCACACTAGACCGCCAAACGACGGACCCGGGTACCACCAGAAGTGTAAGGAACCATCCGCGGCATGTTACCATCACGGATCACTCCCTACAACATAGCCCGCCCTCCAGTACCCCAACCTACTACTAAGTAGAACATGCGAGTGTACCCACTGATAAAGTCTAAAGGACTCGGTATTGCCATCTCCATCTCCAAATAAGCGTATTCATTATCAGTGCATACATGGGTCTGACCACTAGCCAATGCACCCAGATTGTGTGGTTCAGAAGGAAGCAGTGTAAGATCAGGGCAATGAAATAAACAGAAAAACAACTAAGCCTCCCCCCCTGCTGATGTTCTTCCAGTAACCGGTCCATTTTGAAAATCTGCAATGAGAAAAATATAATGAGAAAAAATGCTATCATAGTAACATGACACTGGTTGTCACTCATATACAACATCAGGCAGTAACAGCACCACAAGGTATATTAAATAAAGATTACTCAAAGAAAAATACCCAGATTAAAGTCAGCATTCAGAACCTTGGGTCTGATTGTATCCAATTTATAAATCCTTTCCATCTCCCTGCGTTTCAATGCCAGTTCCCTGTCTTCCCCTTTGTTCGGGGGGCGGGGGGGGGGACATGATCAATAATCATGAACCTGAAATCATTCTCTTTGTGGCCAGCCTCGAAGAAATGTCTGGGAACGGGAAGGTCTCGTCTACCTTTTCTAATGGAGTACCTATGCTTTGGAAGCCCATGTAAAGAACATTAAATGTATTTTTGAAGTAGTGAGGTTTTCATGCAATACAAAAGCATGAAAAGAATGCACCTTGTTTTAAAGAAAACATATAGCGAGCCTCTAAGGATCTCTAGAGAAGCACCATATTGTCGATATTGTGCACAGTCACACCGCTGAAGATTCACTGAACTTTTGTGAACAACAATGGGCTTTTAATTTCACAGCTTTGCCTCAGCAAACCCCAACAGTAAATCCATGCAGTACTCAGAGGACTGGGAAATTGTTTCCAGTACAGAATCAGATTTATTTTAGGATTGTACTTAAGTTTTTTTTCTAATTCAAGAAAAAAAAGCATGTTATTAGGAGGAAATATACATATTAACTAGAGGAAAAATACATATTAACTTCTAAGGGAATGGGGTATTTTGGGGCCTTAATGGGGTTCTCTGGGAAAAAGACTTTTTATTTAATGCCTGCAGCCTGCCTTATAATTAGAAGATTTACAGATGTGTCCACACTTAAATGATCACTTATCTCAACATGTCCTGAGATGCGTGTCACGAAGTGACGTTATAACTAGAGATGAGTGAGTAGTGAAATATTCGAAAGTTCGAAATTCGATTCGAATAGACCGCGATATTCGACTATTCGACCGAATATCGAATCCCATTAAAGTCTATGGGAAAAAAATGCTCGCCACTTGGAAATCTCAATTCGACCACTTGGAGGTCACCAAGTCCACCCTGAAACCTCAGAAAATGATGCCAACACTGCTGGAATGCAACTGGGACAGCAGGGGAAGCATGTCTGGGTGCATATAACGGGCCCAAGTCGCACTATTACGCCACTATCACAGCCTCTCAACAATACACTCCAAAGACAATATAACCTCTCTATAAAGTGAGACCATACAAAGAAACCTTCTTTCCTCTACATTGCCATGGACCCCAAGCCAAACTAGACAAAAAAGAAGATAAAATTCTGCACCCCTTAAAATCACGTTGCCTATGACAACCACAGATGGCATAGGCAAGGGGGAAAGCAATCAAGCCATCACTATTTTTCCCTCTGTGCCATCCCTGCCTTGCCCAGGCACGTGTCCCAAAACATCATCCACGCGCGAGTAACACGGTTACTGCAAAAGGCCATTTGACCACCAACACTTTGGTTTGAGGCCGGGGATGCTACATCTCCCTGACAGC